>JASAMV010005596.1:0-37821 GCA_030248065.1 Rhynchonema sp. JSB1_4
AAGCAGGACGTCCACTCAACCGACCCGTGTATGGTGCGGACGACAGTTTAGAGGTGAAAAAGAACAAACTGTTTCAAGTCGAGGGTGAATGTGAACGGTTGGTGAATTTGCTCACTGCACGAATTCAAACGGGTGAAGAGCGACAAGCACAATTTTTGGCATTGATTGATTCGTCAACCGGTGACGATCAAGCGGAGGTGGAGGCTTCTTATGACCAAGCGTTTGCCAAATACCAACCCCTGTTGGACGAAGCTGTTGAATTACGTGCTTTTCTGCAGGCCAAAATTACCGAATGTCAGAAACTCAAGCTGCAGTTACGTGAGCACTCTCGGTCGCGGAGTCCTCCGCTCGCACGTGGCGGTGTTGCGGGCGGTGGCGATGTTGCGGATCTGTTACAACAGGTGCTATCGGTGCAGTCGCAAACGGCAAACATGACGTCAATCAAAACACCAACAATGCCATGGCCAACGTTTGACGGAAAATCGAAAGATAAGTGGCCCGAGTTTTATCAGAAGTTCTTGAATGTGTGCGGTGACAATGACCGGTTGAATGGGAGCCAAAAGCTCTCGATGTTGAAACAAATGCTCACCGATGAAGCGTCAAAAATGGTCGAGGGTTTCCCTGAAACTAACGACATGTACCCAGTTGTTTTGGACCTGTTGAAATCTCGATTCGGTGATGACAAAAAGATCATTTCGGACTTGTACAAACAACTGCGGCACCTGCCCGATAGTTCGTTACGTGAAACTGTGTTGGAAGCGGACCGTATCGTTCGTTTGTTGTCCGCGATGGGTGAAGACGTGAACGCCCCGGGCAACCGTGTGATCATTACGCAAAACCTGCAGGAAAAACTCCCCACGTTCGTGTGCTACAAGCTGGAAGATGTGAAACCGCTCACTGACTGGTCCGTCTCTGATCTTACAGCGCAGTTGTGGAACATTATCGATCGACAAGAACGAGTCGACAACGTCAAGGGTGACCAGAAGGACAAAAGCCGGAAATCTAGCGAGGCAAGTGATTCGAGTTCTCTGCAACTAGGTACCGGAGCGTTTTTTTGTGCAAACCAGGGGGCAAGGAAGGCCCCCACACAACAGTTCACGTGGCGGTTTTCGACAACACGATCACGGTTGCGGTTCTGGAAATTCACGCGGTTCCAATGCACGAGGGGGAAATCGGTTCAATGCGGGTTACAGAGGCAGGGTGACACCATTAAGTGCGATGCGTTGTGGGTTCTGTGGGTTTGCGCATAATTCGGTTGAATGTCGCAACGTTTCGGGTTCTGACGAGCGTAGGGCGGTTCTGACTGAAAAACGGCTGTGTTTCATGTGTTTCGGGTCGCATACTGCACGCGATTGTCATGCGTATCCTTGTGCACGTTGCGGTTATCGGCATCACATTAGTTTGTGCACAAAGCCTCCCGCCAGAGGCGGCGGCAGCGGCGGCGGCAGCAGCGGCGGCGGTTATCGGGATGCCCAAGGAGGCGCTCCATATGGTGGCTCCAATCGGTCGCGTTTGGGAGGAAGCCACAGCGGTCAGCGCGGCGGCAGCAAAGCGCAAAGCGGCAATGCGCAAAACAGTCAAAGTAATGCAAATGCGCAAAGGAATGCCAATTCCGGCGGCTGCGGTCGTGTGAATTCAAATGTGGTCAGTGCTGCACCACCAGTCAATGTGTCAAGCACTGTTGTGAATTCCACAATTCGAGGTTTGTTAATGACGGCTCGTGCAGGTATTTTGAACCCGGACGACGATTCTAGTGAACAGAAAGGCTGCTTGATGTTCGATCCTTGCTGCCAAGCTACGTTCGTGAACAGAAAAACGGCCGAAAAACACAAACTGAAAACCATTTTGACGGAGGACATGACCATTCGACCGTTTGAGGGTGGTGCTGACATTGCGGCACCAAATTCGGAATGTATGCAACTGGGCCTTCGTGGACTGAACGGTGAATTAGTGACATGTCGGGCCTATGTGCGTGATGACATGTCTACATCCTCGGAACAGCCAAAGCTGACGGACGACGACGTGAAAATCCTGAAAAGCATGGAACACCAACTGGCAGACGATCTGCCATACGCAGGTCGTGTGTGTTACCCAGATGTGTTGATCGGTGCGGATGTGTTTTGGTCTATGATTGACTTCCACGCAGGCAAATTGGAATTGCCATCAGGTTTGTCGTTGATTCCGTCCATGTTCGGCTATTTGCTCACCGGGCCTGTGTCGTTGAATGTTGTGAGCAACAAGTCAGGTCGAATCGTTGCCAACCGGTGCACCATTCATGTGCGCGATGACAAGAACGTGATCGATGCGAATCCACCGATTACACAACGGCAATTGGACATTGAACAATATTGGGCCATGGAAGATATTGGCACTTTGGCCAGCATGCAGTCAGAAAGCGATGCTGCATTCATGCGTGCGTTCAACGAAACGTTTCGCATCAACGAGGAAGGTCGGGCAGAAGTTGGATGGCCCTGGAAACACAAGAATCTGGGCACCAATTTTCGAAAGGCGATGGCCATATTGAACCAGCAAGTCAAACGTTTGGTCAACGACCCAGCCATGCTCAAAATTGTATCTGGCATCTTCGAAGATTACCTGGAGCAGGGAATGATCGGTGATGCTCCAGAGATTCCTGTCGGTCATCCTGAACACTACCTAGCGTGGTTGATTGTGGTGACGTTGGCAAAAGTCACTACCAAGTATCGTGTGGTGTTCAACGCAAGTTCGACGTGTCCACCATTCAACACCAGCTTGAACTGCTGCTTGCACCGGGGCCCAATTTTGCTCCCCGATATGCTCGGTCTGTTGCTGAACTTTCGGTTGTACCGTTTCGCTGTTGTCGCAGATGTGAAGCAAGCGTTCTTGCAATTAGCAGTCCGAATTGAAGATCAAGACTGTCTGCGGTTTCTGTGGGTGAAAGACGTTTCCAAATTGCCTGATCTGCGTAACAATGTTCGTATTGTACAATGGAAGCGTGTTCCGTTTGGCACGATTGCGTCGCCAGCGATGTTGCAGGTCACGCAACATCGTGTACTGTCAACAGACAAAGACCCACGAATCCGAAATCTGGCGAACAAAATGTACGTTGACAATTTGGTCACAGGCGTTGAATCAGAGGAGGAGGCCATCGAATTGTATCCGTTGGTGAAAGGCAAATTCGAGAACGGCCTGAAAATGAATATCAGGGAGTGGACAAGCAACTCCAAACTGTTTCGTGATTCCATTCCCAAGGTTGATCTGATCAAATCGGAAAGAATCAAGGCATTGGGTACGTTCTGGAACACTGTCACAGACATGTTGGGATTCGCTGAGCTGAAGATGCTGTTGAGTCCCGACGAACCGTTCACGAGACGGGACGTAGCAAGCCTGTTGGCTAGTCTATTCGATCCATTTGGCTACGCCACACCACTGACATTGAGCGGCAAACTGTTTGTGCAAAGTCTGTGCGTCAAGAAGTACAAATGGGATGATGTGATTTCGGAAGAGGACGCAAAATCGTGGTTCCCAATTCAAACCGAATTGCACAAACTGAAAAATCTCGAATATCCACGGCATATTGAATTGAAGGACACGGATCTGGAGCTTCACACGTTTGTGGACGCCTCCATTGATGCGGTGGCCGCGGCTTCATTTCTGCGATCGGGCTCGGTCTGTGGCGGTTTCAGTTGTGACCTGATCATGGCCAAGAATCGTTTGGCACCGAAACCAGCGAAGTCCATCATACCGCGTCTCGAATTGGTGGCTTTGCAAACCGGCGTCGAACAGGCCCACTTCGTCCGCAAGAATGTCGAGGTGGCCAAAAACGCGAAATTGTTCTTTTGGTCCGACTCGCAAGTGGTGTTGTCGTGGCTAAAGTCAACGAAGCCATTGAACGTGTTTGTCGAGCGTCGCGTGAAAGCCATCAGAAACAGTCCCGGCACATTTCGTTACGTGCAATCCAAAAACAATGCCGCTGACTGTGCAACACGGGCAATGAAATACGAAGAGTTCTCGAATCTGCAGGGCATGTGGTGGAAAGGGCCAGCATATCTCAGACAAGACGAATCGCAATGGCCTGAGGTAAACATGCCCGAGATCACGGAAAAAGAAATCGAACAGGCGCAGAGTGAAGTGCGACGAACGCGTCAGACGATTGTTATGTGCGGTGTGAAAATCGCAGTGCCAAAAGTCGTTCGCTTGATCGATCCGTCGCGATTTTCCTCATACGATGACCTGCTGGGTTCGGTTGTATTTGTGTTCCGTTATTTGAAGAAGATCGTTCTGAACAAAGTCGATTCAACGGTGTTTGAGCACTCGTATTTGTTGCGCAGCGTGAACTCGGTCATGCGAGATGAGGGTCCGATTTCCGGTCGCGAATTGTTGCTCGCCGAATGGTTCAGCTGCCTCCACACCCAAATGTTGAACTATCCCGATGTTGTGCGTGAACTGAAGGTCGGAGGCAAGCGTCATCGATTGGTGAAGCAGTTGAACATCCAACTCGATGAGCAGGGACTGTTGCGTTGCGAGGGTCGTCTGATGAAGTCGGATCTGGATAAAATGGCACGAAAACCAATTCTGCTACCAAAAGACGATCCGTTTACGCTGTTGTTGATTCGTCGTATTCACGAATCGCGGTTCCATGACGGACAACAGCAAACCATCGCTCAGATTCGGAAACGGTTCTGGATCACCGCGTGTAAAAGTCAGGTCAAAAGTGTCATTGACAATTGTTTGTTGTGTCGGCGACTGAAGGGTGGTCCCTACAAAATGGAGTTATTCGGACCTTTACCCCCGGAGCGCGTGACGATGGCGCCCACATTCAAGCGGGTTGGTCTCGACTACGGCGGTCCGATCATCGAACAGGATCCTCTGCCACGTCGCGGTTGGTCCGTTGGCAGAATCAAGGAATTGATCCAAAGTCGTGATTCGGCGGAACGTTCGGCAACGGTGTCGCTGCCGACCGGGAAGACGGTCAACAGGCCCATCAACAAGTTGTACCCGATCGAAACGACGCCGATTGAAGAAGAAAGTGAAAACGAATCAACGGAAACGAAGGAAGAAGACGAAGACGAAACGAAACCAAAAGTCCGCAGGTCACCAAGACTCAATCCGCCAAAAATGAGTCCGCTGTTGACGGCACTGACACTGTGTCTGTGTTTGTCACCAGTCTGCGGTCGCCTTCAACCCGGTCAATGTGCTGGCGATCTCAAACACCTGCAGTTCATTCATTCTGACACCGGTATTTGTGTTCAATCTGGCTACGCGATTCACAGCAACGGATCGAATCTGTGCTGGGCCAAAGTCAATTGTGCCTACCAAACGAAATTACACAATGGCGTGTGTGTTCCGAATTGTTGTGCGCCATGGGCTGCAGGATGTGCACGACGAGAACACACTGGCAGACAGAACAACACCCTGCCGGAATCAGAAATACGGTCAGTGTTGTTCGATATCTGCTCGGTCACTGCCAGTCCAAATTGTGCAAACGTGCCAACCACACGTGTGTTGCCAAAAGTCGAACTCTTGAATGGCACCACGATTGTTGTGAATCATCTGCATATTCAAATCCAAGAGCCGGAGAAAGACGAATATCACTGCGTGGGTGACGGGCACCGTCTGACAGGTACACCGGAGTACTGTCAGAATCATCCATGCATGATGAACGGAACGAAGTTGTGCTACTATCGGTTCGAAGAACGGGCATTTTTGTTGACTCCATCAGGTTATCGCATTCCAATCACTAATTGGGGTCGAGAGATGGTCGCGTATTTCGACTACAAAACCAAAGAATGGGACTACAATTGTTCCACGTGCGGTGCTCGATGTGTAATCGGCGGTGTGCAGTTTCACTTGTCACCACATCTGTCGCTGATTGAAGCCTGCTCGGACCATTCATGTTACCGCATTGTGAATCCCGATTCGATCGAAACGACGTTGTTTTCCCCTGAAATCACCATGCATCCGTATAAAGTCACGGTTCGGGCTTGGCAGAAAGGTCACGTTGCATACGAAACCTCAATAGTGTGCCCAAAAAATGTGTTCTGTGAAAGCATACAATGTTTTATGTGCAACGAATTGATCGCGAATCCACATTGCTATCCAACGTATGTGCTCGGAATTTGTGGTGTTCTGTTCTACGCAGTGCTGATGTTTGTGTATTGTTGTAGTGTGTTCATCGGCAAAGGTGTGAAATGCGTAAAACAAAAGGTGCGGGAACCGAAGAACAACGACGAGGCAACACGGTCTGATGCCCCAACACATGTCGATCAGATCGAAATGCAAGCACTTAACGAAACTCCTCGCACCAGATCATTCATTGGTGCTTATTGTGCAACTGAAGTGACGGCACCCACGTTCTTTGTTGTGGTCTGTGTCACGCTGCTTACGATGGCTGCGGTGGCCAGCGGTTGCTACGATACAGTCACTCTCACAGCTGACCAGGCACGTTGTTGGAAAAGTCCTGGAAAAAATATGTTGTGCGACCTTGAACAGGTGACTCGACTTATTGTTCCACCGTCGCATCAAGCGGCCTGTTTGTTGATACAAGATGAGGATGGCAACCCGCTCGGATCAGTGTTGATCGAAACGAGAGACATAAAACTAATGTGCAAGAAGAACAGTGAGTTTTTCACCAGGTCGTACAGCATGAAAGTCGACAGCGTACTGAGGTGTCCAAATGCGGGCTCATGTGTTGGCACCAAATGCATCGATACGACGACAACAACGGTCATTGATGAACTGAAGCATGTGCAGAAATATCCTGGTTTTACTTTCTGCAGAAATGCGCCTGGCTGTTGGGTGCAGGGTTGTCTCATCTGCAGTTCGGCATGCTTGTACTATCGTATCTCGGCAATGCCCACCAGTGACACAGTTTTCGAAGTGTTTTCGTGTTCGGAGTGGTCGTACGTGGTTGAAATTCATGTGACACATTTGCAGTCGAATGAGAAACAAGAAAAAACGCTGACGTTGGATCCGGGAACACCAACAGTATGGAACAATATTGAGTTCGTGATTGCGTCGGTCACGGCACCGCAAATGCGGTTTCTCGATTCGAAATTCATCTCAGACGGACATCGGGTTGCTTTGGTCGAAACGGCGAGCGTTGGCGGTTCGCCTGTGTCGGGAACTGTCGGAAACCTGCAATGCAGCACGAAGGAGCACGCCATGAAATTTGAGTGTTTTCTGTCCATCAATACTTGTACGTGTGATCCTCGTGAGAGTCAAATCGTGTGTTCGTGTACTGACTTGGCGCTGGAAGAATTGTTTTTGCGTGGGTCCGGTGTGCTCCCTGTTGAATTGAGTGGTGCTGTACTGGTCAGTTCCGACGAGGCTGCGGTGGTGGCGGAATTTCACCAATACCTCAGTATGGAGCTGCAAGTGTCGATGAAAAAGATGAAACTGCAGTTACAGAGTGATGACAATGAATGTCACGTGGAAGTCATCAGTCTGAGTGGTTGTTTCAGCTGTCTCACCGGTAGCAAAGTCGAGCTATCCTGCATTACTGATTTCAGTACAACCAGCGCTCACGTTCGTTGCCCGGCAATGCAATTTGTCGTTGAATGTGACCCAACAGGCATCGCGAGCGCGATACGCATCCATTTCGACGAGCGAAAAGTGGATCAAGAATGTCAGGTGTTCTGTGGTCGGGGTAAGGCGACCACGTTCCAGCTTCAGGGCAAATTGGATTACGTTCCGCATGAACGGCTGGGTAAGGTGTCCAGTCATCTGAGTGTTCGTTCTACCCATTATACCGGCAATTCGTTCACTCTGAATGGTTTCCCATCGTTACTCTGGGATCACTGGCAATCCTTTGTTATCATGCTGCTAGTGGTTGTTGTGGCAGTGCTTATCACCCTCTGTTTGCTGCCAACAATCATTCAATGTCTGGTTGCACGGTGGGCCCAGTTGTTCCATCCACCCGCGCGTTTCTAATTCCTTACCAATCCATCATTCTTATTCCCATTGCTTATCCTACTTGTATTCCACGGCTAATTCGTTTTTTTGTCTTTTGCGCTCATCTTTAATCGTTCTTTGTTTCGGCGGGAAGGCGTTACGCAACGTTTTTTGCTACGTTTTGCAGATCAACGTTATTTTATTCATTGCATTCGTATTATTATCATGTCGGAGCCATATTCGGATAATGTGAGGCTGAAGTTCTACGCAGCGTTCTACGAGGCTAGCGAAGAAACGCGTAAACATCTGGAGAGCGTGAAGGACATTGTGATGGCGTTGATGTCCGAATGCGAGAACAACGAGTTCAAAGTCGGTGGCGGTGACCAGTCTACGGCAGCAAGCGGTTCGGAACAACTGCAAACGGTCGGTGCTACCTGTGGGGATGTTCTTGTGCCACAGGAGTCGCTCATCAAGAAGGCGATGCACAGTTCGCTCGAAGCAAGGCTTGAAAAACGACGCAATGAACGTGATGTGAATCCGAATCGAGAGGTCAAGGCGCCACGAGTCGAAGTCGTTGGAGCGAACAAAGCGAAATCGGTCGGTCATGATATCGTATTCGATGTTGATGATGACGAATTGTGCTACGAGTACGAGTCGGTCGAGGCGTATTCCGCTGATCAACAACAGGCGAGCGGTTCGGTCAAACAAAGCGGTCCGGTCGATGGACCCGACGTGGGCATCGTCGGCGATTCAACGGTTGACATCGACGGTTGGTTCGACAAGCGGCTGGTCAATTCTGATGTGTACGTACGAGGTCGTAGAGGCCTCAAGTTCAATTGGTTCTTTGCCCACAACGGTCACAAATTGGCGAAAACGGCCTGTACCAAGAAGGCGTTGCTGATCGTGTCTGGCGCCTGCGATCTGGTCGATGTGTTCTTGCTGATGCGTCCGGTTGATGAAGTGGTGTCGAATATCGTGAAAGTCGTCTCGGACTTGCGCAAAGCCGGCTGCGTGTGTCCGATCTACTTTGCACCTATTCCGGCGGTCTGTCGCTATCAAGATCGGCGCTGTCGAGAATCGATTCGGTGGGTCGACGCAACGGATGAAGAGTATCGATCAATCGTGCATTGGCGTGATCAACTGTGGGACCGGGCTAAAGCGGCACTCAAGGCGGAAGATGACAAAGTCGAGTTGCTGGCGGTCACGTACACTCAACTCGCGTTGGACGGATTTCACTTGGGCAAAACGAACACTATCCGAATCCTTCAAGCGTTCGAACGTGCATGCAAACTGGACGTGGTTAACCGCTACTACCTGGACCGTTGACTTTGTTTCGGCGGGAGTGTGGCAGACGCCAAAAATGATTCAATGATTGATTTTCTTTATAACATTTCATGCAAACATTATTGATCTGTCTTGTGTGTGCTTATCAGTTAAAGCGTGTGATTCACGACACTGCATTCGTATGTTTTGGCTTCATCTGAGCTTTGCCTATGCATAACGAACCAAACACATTACATTTTTCATTCTGGTTTTTGTATGGTTTTGAGAACATAATATTTTCGTGTTGTCTGCATAAAAGTACCTAACACAGAGACTCGAGAGGCTTGCCAACTGCTACAATGTGTTTGAGCGGAAATGGAGGTACAAAATCAGACTTTTTGGTGATCTTCCATTTTTTGAAAGCTGCCTTGAATTTCAGGTCCAATCAACGCACTGCTCTCGTGGAACGCGCTGTTTCCACTCAGTCGCTTGACCTATTGTGCATATTTGGTGCATCCGTTGGTGATCTACTATTTCTTTGGCAGTCAACGCCAGCCCTTCTGGTTCTCGCATTATGAAATGGTTTGGTTGAATGAAATTTTGGGCTTCGATTTGTTTCAATATTATCGTGAAACTATATGTAGTGTGTTAAGGGCGGATCCAGGGGGGCCACCGTTTCCGAAGAAAGAAGGAAAAAGGACCCCTAAATCGCAAGATTTTCACTCTCATACACTTCAAAGTGCAAAAATCGCGCGCGTCAAACACACCAATTTTCAATGAAATTTGGCTCTCGCGCGCGCAAAAAGTGCAAAATTTCGCGCGCATCGCGCGCGTTGTCACATTTCGTATATTTGGTGTAAAAAGCGCGAAATTCGAAACAAGCACTAGACAAAAATGACTTTTAAAAATGGAACAAGCACCAGATAAAAATGACTTTTTGGGTTTGGCCCCTCCCTTGGCCACAAGCTGGATCCGCCACTGTAGTGTGTATAGTTGGAGGGGGTGCTAATAATTTTTTAAATGTCTCAGGCGTACGTTTTCTTGCGCCACCTCGGTGTGACCTACGTTTGTGCACTGGTGCTCAGTCTGTCATTCGAAGCACCGGCCATGCAGCTGGAGAAGATTATATTTGATCGACAAAGTAGCGCCGATCAACCGGTGAAACAGCTGGGCAATAACGTTGCACCAACACAAAAATCGCGATGAACACGTGCAATTGTTTTGAACGAAATGTTCTTGGATAGGTTCTGTGTTGCATGCTTGAAGCTGACTTACCACTATTTTCTCGGGTCAAAGACAGCTTAAATAGGTTAAGATTCATTCTATGTATCTGGGATACTCGCGCAACTGGGGGCTGAAAATTGAGAACCAAGGTTTCGGACACGGCAAGGGTAAGGAAAAAAACGTCCGGTCATGTTCGAGTTTCCCACAATGAACCTTAACCTAATAAAGCTATTTCTGACCCACCCTTGTTAGAGATAAAATGCGGTTTCACAAAGCTGAGCAACAATGCCCAAAACTTCGATATTATTTCAGTGTTTTCTCAGGCCGCAAAAGCACCAGGTCACAAGGCCACATGGTACAAACAAAAATGCACAGATTTCACAATCGAAAAAAAAACAGAGCACCGCACCGTAACAAAGCCCAGTACGACCAGTTTTAATAAACATCACACGCGATAAAGGCGCTGAAACAATGTGCCAAAACTTCGCGTTTGCACTTCAGCAAGTTTGTTTGATTTCATCCAGTCCCATCATCATTTGCGTTCCGACTGCGTGCCATAATTGATATCCACCTGTTTGCATCGCAACAGTCTCCTCACAACATCAGTGTGACCTTGTGATGCCGCGATCATCAGTGGTGACCATTCGAACTGGTCTGTGTGTTCGTTGACGTCCGCGCCTGAATTACCAAGGGGAACACACATCACGTGAAACATCTTATAGTGAACTGTTGTATGGTGTACACGCATCTGCACTGACGATGGCCTGGTGCACCGCTTGTCTGAGAACTGAAGTACCGCACACTTATAACGTACCGTTTCGCACCGGATATGGCTACATGTTGAAATTATTAAACAGCCTAAAGTGTAGGAATTGAAATTATTTCACAACCCAAAAATCCAAAACCGCACCAAATTCGAGTAAGAGATCAACTGAAGCTGTGTGACCCAGTTTGGCGGCCATATACAGTGCCGTATAATTGTACACGTGTGTGAAACATCGCAGTGCGTACGGCTGTGCATTGTTGTTGTTCATATCGCTGAGCACGTTGTGCAGTGTTTGTGTGTCGTTGCAGTTGATGGCTGAGTGCAGCTGCTTGGCTGTCTCCAATTTAAGAAATGGCCAATTTAGTCATCATAAATTGTCCGACATCACAAATGGGATTGTTGAACAAGTCTTAACCGGAACAGTTTTTCGTGCAATAGCGTTTTTATCTAAGTTCCAATAAATGTCCGTTAACAACACTGTAGGAAGATTTAAGAATAGTGTTGACACAAATCAAATGCTCAATCAAAAGTTCAGCACTCAGGTGCTGAAATTCCAACAGTGTCACCCACCTTTGTGTCTTGGTCAATTAGTGTTCCGATAATGGCACCCATGGTTGCACCGACGAACGAATGAGAGATCAACTGAGATAATACAGTGAACGACTGGTTCCGACACAAACATCAGTGGTAATGACGCACATCACATTTCAAAATTTCTGGCCGTTTAGATTGCAGACCTCAGGACTTTATCTACCGAAGGTTTATTAAGCGCATTGCTGCAAGTTGAAACAAGTATACGGTACTACGTACCATTTGTACGTACACTGTTGACATAACGATAACCGGCAATATATACGCACATGTGTACCTGTTTTTGGGGGCAAGGTTATGTATTGTGGTGGCGGGTGCGTCCGTTGTGCTATGACCAGCAAATTGTGATAACGGAATGTTTTTCGGGTGTCAGAAGACCAAATAAAGAGCTTTGCTTACCAGCAGTTACTGTTGTACTTCCAAAAAGCTACGTATGCAGTGCACCATCGAGCAACTTTTATAGGTTCCTTTGGAACAAAATCTCTGAAACACTCTTGTCTCCAAAACAAAGAGGACGTCAGAACGACATCGCTAATAAACAACAACAAGCACGCAAAAACAAGAGAGCAATTTATAACAAATAATGTATACGAACAACTTTCTTTGGTCTGCTATTTGCTCATTTTGGATTGAGAAAGAGAAAGGTCTCTTCCAAGTTCGGCGTTGTTTGAGGAATGGGGTTGAGTGAAATGTACACAAGCAGCTGAAATGACTAAGTCATAATACTGTTGTCAAACGGAGAACAAAGCGCTGGCACCGGGAAAGCCGAATTAAACTCAATCTGGTTTCATCGCTTTCATTTCCGTAATTTGAATCCAAAACTTTCTACTAACTTTTATCAAAGTCTTACGGTCCCATAACGGCCTTTTAGAGTGCACTCAACAATCATAAATGGCTATTTTTCGTGTTTCGGACATCTGGGTGGATTGAGTTGTAAATTTTCAACATCAACACAGAAATGTTTGCGCGACCATAAAAATGCAGACACGCACACAACAGAACGTGTTTGATTGAGTTGTGTTGTGTTACAATAGGTGCCTGTATTTTCATAACAGTTGTGCTACAACTTGTGGTTACCAAACTCGGATCAGCTATCCTGTAAAAGCTCTCAATCGTGGGCTGAAGTTAATCTTATTCAAGTTCAGGGCGAATGGCCACCACAATTACAATGAAACTCAACAACTTTTGAGAATACTAATCGCTGACCAACTGAGAAAATCCGCTTGTAGGTACATACGTAAGCTCAAGACTGCTCGAGGGGTGACGGCGGCAAAGGCCTTTGACAAGGACAAACTTAGTTTCGGCTGCGGACAAATGTCTTTTGGTCACTCTGCCGCAAGCAAAAGTAGGGTGGTCATTGGTTTCGCGGGTCGTTTGTTGTTGGGTGCTGTTTCACGAATAGGTAAAATATTGAAATTGAAAGGAATACCCTTACAAGACAACTTTTAAGCAGATCTGATGGATGATTTTCGAAAAATTACAACCTGACAACGGTTTGTAAAACGATGTGTTACGTTTACTCAACCTTGGTGTAAAGTGAGCCCGCGGACGTTTGGTACTGTCTTTGCATGACAATTTGTAAAACTGGTGCTTTTTGACAGACATAAAGGTGTTGGACGCTGGCTGAAAGCAAGTGGTTTATGAGGAACCGGTAAGAGAATCGCGAATGCGAAACCAGAATGAGTACACTGAGGTTTACAGATGAACATGCTAACATATATAGGTATATGTACATACACTGTACATATCCCGTTAAGGCCCATTTGTAATACTTCGTTGCCTCACGCAACACGAAACAAATTCTCGCGCGCTGATTGGCTGACGCGAGCCTGAGAACCAATCAGTGTGGAAAATCAGAATTTGTTTCGTGTTGCAAAGAGAACGAAGAATAGTTAGCCCTTGAAGATAATGCCATCCACAGAAAATTCCTCGGAAAATACACTGCTAGTCGTGCTAGCATATGTACAGGTAAAGTGGGTATACAATGTATTGCAGGTACTACATACACGAACGTGGCTGGTTGGTCAACACTGAATACTGTGATAAAATCAAGGAAAGAAAAGAGACAACGACAGGTAATTACAATTGCTTCAAAAATAAAATTACCGAAAAATACCACTTTTGCAGAAAAAAACGAAATCGAATGCTACAACAATGTTTCCCCCTCGAAATCCTCCTCTGAGCTATTCACCGTATCGTCAACCCTGCTGATCACCAGTGCGTGTTCTGATTCGGGAATGTCAATTTTTGACGATAACTTCGTTGTTTCATCAATTGACTGCACAAAGTTAGTCGAGCTCAGCATGCTTCGATCAGTATCTGGCTGCAACCCGTGAAAAATGCATTTTCTCCTTTCAGTAAAGTTAGTATAATACGTGTCACTTACTTTTTGCGTGCAGTTCAACTGTACAGCTGTAGTGTGACGTTTCAGTGTACGACAACGCAGCACAGCACTGAAAGTACAGAATGCTTATGCGGTATGCGTATATGCGTATGGTGTGTGTGCATTTTTTTGCCAAAAGTATGCGTATTTTAAAAGGTCAAGACGCTTTTAAACTGACCGGAACGCTGCTCTGAAATCTGCACTTCTGATTGCGTACACAAACGCATTGCAGCCAACGTTGACGACGGCCAACAGACCAACATAGCACTCAACGTGAAACACAAATGCAGGACGATGCGGTGCAAGTAGTCGCACCAGGGCTATTGCAGTTAACGTGGCCACCCAGGTGCACACAAACACGCAGACAACCAGAATCAGCGAGACGTACAGCTGCAAAACATGTGTGATATCAAACTTGGTGATCGGATCGGATGTGATCTGCCTTGATAGCGTGACTTTTTTGATTGAAGGATATTAGGCAATTTTAATGATGCCACTAATTTCGCCAGCGTAAAAAATGTCTCCCGATCTAGAAAGATTAGCTGCAATAAGCTGGATGAAATCAGTGGCTCCAGTAAATTTCTTAATATCTCCAATGCAAGAGTCACGCTCTATCAAGGCAAGTGACATCCGATCACCAAGTTTAATATCGATCCAGTGTGTTTTGAGTGCAATTTGGTCTTATACTTGCACTGTTGTGCTCATGCTCTGTGATAGGCCTTCGCCTTGCACTCCTTGATTTGAACTATAACTAGGATTTGTGCAAAAACTTGTGTGCAATTTTCAGTTCTCTTGCACTTTTGATTTATCGTGCACTCCTTGCACTCTGACATTGCATTTATGCAAAAACAGTTTGTATACGACATACGCACGTTGTGTGCAAGTTACTCACAAGCCTGCAACATAACAGTGCGCCTTACAAGCAATAGATTTGTATTTTGCATACCCTTTTCGCCATAACTATTATGTAGCCTTCGCGATTTTCACCGTCCTTGTTGTTTGAGTCTCGCAGTGCGCCAAGGTTCGGTCGACTGCACTGACGTCGATTGAGACGTGCACTTGAACGCACTGCTGATATGTATGCAACGACGGTGAGCACGCATAGCAACAGATTGGCCTGCATGTGCGCATTACATTTGCGGTTGGGTATGCATACCAGCATTGCATATACACAGCAGTGATAAAATCTGCATATCAGCAAGATGCACTTACATCAGCATAATGTGTAAGCAACACAATTAACAAATGAACTGGCATCTTGCATTTGGTGAAATGCATTTGACTGGCCAATTGCATGTGCGTAGAATTTGCACTTTTACCTGCACCCATATGTCAACGTTTTTGTCGAACGACATCGGCAACCCGCACACTGGCAGGAGTTTGTGCGCAGATTCTGACGTGCCCCACACATTCGTCCAGATAAGCGACAAAAACGCGAGGCCGAACAGCCAACTGCAAGTATAGTGCAAGTAAGATGCAAGTGCGAGACGCTTGCAAAGCGTGTAAAGCTGGGCTCACCTAGCAGCACAGACACCAGTATAGACCGGCGCACGTAGATCTTGGTACTTGACAGGGAAATGTAGTGCTACGGCTCGATCGATTGATAACACGAAGATAGACACAGAACCAACGTTGAAACTGAACAAACGTTGGAAGTCTTTTGACTGCGTGAATTTTTGAATTGAAGGTTTGGCACAACCTGACAACAAACGGCGCACTGATGATAGCACACTCCTGCAGCGTGAACGCTAAATACCGATTTTCGCACGTGTACCCACGCAAGATGTACTGACCCCAAACGATGAAACCGACAGCCGAAAAGGCGTCCGCGACAGCCAAGTTGAATATGAGCACATGACATCGTTCGCGCAACTCGTGACTCGCAGCAATGCCTGTGCAATGGGCATATTGTAATGATTACTGCACGCGTTATCGAAATATCCGCCAATTTTGGAGATGAGAGTGCAAACGGAGGCCAGGCTAGGCACCAATGAAAAGCGCTGGCCATTTCTCTCTCCCCAAGTAACCATCGAAAAGAAAACAAACAATCTAACAAAAAAACAACAGCTAGAACTCTACCGAGCATAATCATCAGATTACCCACTGCCGCCACACAACCCCCGATGGTCATCAGATACGCGTAGCTTGTCTGCACGTGCAGTGGGAACGAACAAGCGCTGTTGTTCAGCAATGAAGATTGAAAATCAGTTGAGTTCATTGCACCCTTGTCTCAAATTTGAATGTCCGGTATATTGTTCACCATGTTGTATATTTCTACAGACTACTGCGAACCGATTTGGAGGTTTGAAAATGTTTCAATGGGACTATTTAGTCTCTTGGAGCACGTGGCATTTTGGGGTGTACACCCGGTGATTTCGTCTCTGACGACAGGCCCGGATCACCTAAGCTGTCAGGCGTTACGGGCCGAAACAGCAATGCGACACTGGACTTGCGAAAAGGCGTGCCCTCAAAGCACCTTGCCGTCTGACCAATAACATTGGTATTTTTTGCTTCAATGCAGCCCTCAAGGCAACCCAGACATTGAAAAGGTTGTCCAACAGCACATATACATACGAGGGTTTGACCATAGGGCTGAGCGTTGTTCGGTCTATATTCCATGTATTCCACTTAGTATTATACACCTGCTTCGAGCTCAGGCTTAGCGAAAATTAGCAACATTACTGCACTCAGTAGATTGTGACTTCACTATATGTGCACTGCTTGTTGTGGCTATCTGCCCTCGCTATGCACAGATGTTTATGAGGCGCTCACATTGACGAACCCTGGGCGCCTTGGTCTATCTGTGAAAGCAGGGCGAAACAGACCAGCATTACTGCACTCGGTACATTAGCTTTTGCACTGAATTTCCAGCGGGACTCCCGATTGTGGTGCAGTGTGTGAACTATCCTACCTCAACAAAGAAAAATTCAAAAAACACTGTCCAAAATTTTGTGGAATAAACGTCCATGGTCGCTAATCGTACATGTGTACATTCATAGTTGACGTATCGCGGGAGGTCAGCCAGTGGTTCGTGACCAATACACTGGAGCACAAACTGCCATAGGTTCAGTTGCACACTACCCACCAGGGTTGAAAAAAATTTTTGTTAGACCACTGTTTTTTAAAAAAAAACACAAAAAAATACTTTTTTTGAAAAAATTTTTTAATTAGAAAAAGTAGCGCAAACGTCGTTTCAGGTGAAATGGAGGCGCTACACAAAATTTTTTGAAAACTCAAAAATTTTTCGTCACGTGACCCCTCACGTCGGGATCATCAACGCATGTACGAAGGCGATTTGATTATTCTAGCAAGATCTGAACGTGACGTGGACTCGACACGACTATTTTATTTATCAGTGTTTGTCGGTAGTAAAAATATCACGCGGACGTGGTGGCGACTAACTGCGTAGATTGTCGCAGAATACTAAATTTCACGTGCCAAACATAGATGATAATGATTCAACGACGACAGGAAACGATTACCGTTTATGTATTGTAACTGGTAAAGTTCTGATCAAAGGAGTGACGCACCGGAGAATGCCAAATATTTCCCAAAAAGCCGCCAACGGAAACAAATTAGTTGTTCTGAATAAGCGCGCCGCAGAAATTTTTTAGATTTTTAAATTTTCTGAATCTGCAGACATTTTTATTCATGTGTCACATGCTTACAAAATGCGGGCATATTTGTTAAATTGATTGAAACTTCATATTCGATGTGAATCCTAAGATAATCCCCCAGGGGACGTATACTTGGTTTGCTCCGGTACCTGAATTCTCCAAATAGAGCCCCTGTGAAAGATGCTCTCAAGAGACTGAATGAAATGAAAAGTTTCCGTTCATGATCCTGCGCCAGTACACGTACTCTTGTATGTACACATGGTGCCTATTAATTTCCATACGTTCTGTATAACCGTTTCACAGACTGGTGGGCCTACATGTAGAAAACTATGGTGCCGAAGAAGCGTGCACTAACTTATCATTTAAAAAAACTGAGGTCCATTACTTCTTTATGAGTCATTTCGGCGGTGAAACTAAGCATCGCACGCGCGATTTTGGGAAATTTGACCCAACTTTAGAAAACAAGTTTCAAAAATTTATGTATCAAAAAGGCCATTTTTGGAAAAACTAGGCGTTTTTATCTTTCCGAAAAACTCGTAGTTTTAATTTAAAAAAAGAATGTCTGGCTCTTCAAAAAAAATTTTTTAATTTTATTTACTTAACCACTGTTTTTTGAAAGAACCCTGCTACCCACACGTTGCCCACTGTGCTAATCATGTGACTTCTGCCCCTGGACAACTGCATTGCGGAAATTCAATCCTTAGCCTCCCGTGAAACGTCAACGGCGAGCACCTGATTTGCGACTTTGGCTGTTTATTGCTCGAAAATTTTGCTTTATGGCCTGTGGTTTTTTGGCGAATTTTTGTCAGTTTGATATGAGGCAGCACACATCACAATTTGGTCTGACTAACGATGGCAGAACCGATGAAACTTTGATACCTGGAGTAACAAGAGACAAACAAAGGATTATTTGAATCCCGTGATACGGTCAAGCCGGAACCTGAAGGAAAGCATGCCCAGATATCTATATTAGTTTATCGTCTGCTGATTAAAATAACAACGATGAAGCACCTCAAAGCACCTCAAGCAGGGCCCAAAAGAGACCTTTATAAATACCTAGTGTGCCGGCCAAAACAAGCAGGTATTGTCTGTCGTAAACATGATTTGCTGTGATAATGCAATAACCAAACGGATCCCGAAAAGCTCTTGTTCATGCAATAAGACCTTGAAATTAGTTTTCATGCACTACGCCTGTGCGTTAGTATTGTCGGACTATGCAGTCGGGAAGCCGTATAATGTGACAATAGTGTGTGCGTATAATAGCCGTGTGCTAACTGACTGACATGTACCGCACGCCATTTCTTTTCTTCTGATAGGAGCCTTGGGCTTTTATTTTATCAGCGACCCTCCACGGGATTTCTGTTGGGGGAGGGCTTGCATTTGGAGGGGGTTTCTATTTTTCAAAGGTGACATATCGCAAACCCGGGACGTTCTGTTAGATGGATTAAAGTAAATACGGTAAGTATTTCAGGCAGATTCACATACTCGAAGAAAAAGCCTAGCCTACGGATAAAATAATGGTCAACTGATGGAGCTTTCAGACTGTCGAGATGTTCGATCTAACGAAAGAAAATTACCGGCATCAGCCTTCTTTTGAAGCGAAAGGCGGACTGAGCCGCCTGACTAACTGAGCTACTGTACCACCGGAGCTTTTCGGTTACAGCCCCTGGGGCTCTATTCGGTACTCCTTTCGCAAGCAAATCACCGATTAGTGGTTTGATTGGTATGGTTCACGTGCAGATGGGATGGGATCCGCGTAAATAACCCCTCTGAATGGCCATCCTTGCTGTGGGAAACATTACGGCAAGTCCCTGCCTTGCTAAACGTGTCTTGGGGCACTAAAACGTTGTACCGAACTGCTCACAGGGAAACAGGTGCAAAAACATGTTATGGTGTCATACACAGTACATTTTCATTTTCTACCCTGCTGCCACATCGACAATTGACTTAGAGCAATAGGCATTCGCTGCCAACAAACGCTAACCATATCCTGGTGCATAGTACCTACCGGAGTTTTCCGCATAAAGCCCCGGGTACTCAAGTGGAAATTAATTGAAAATATGTTCGCCTTCCGACAAAATGTAAATGCAATTAAAGCCTCCTGAGGATTTAACTGGAAACGTTTCCAGTTAGGCCGCTCTCTAATTGAATGCCAGTGGAGAGCGGAGAGTGAGAGCGAAATTTCGTTCGTGCTCTCTGACAACAGCGAAGTTTTCACTCTGGAATGTCAATGGTATCACAAATCGCGAGCGAATATTCGCTCAATGAAAATAGCACAAAACAGAGCAACATGCCATTACCGTTGCCCTTAATCACAGACGACAGATAAAAAATTTAGAGCCTGCGATGGGTGAGTGAGATGAGTGATGACTCCGTCAGCGAAGAGCGAAACTTTTTAAAACAAAATTTCGCTGGTGTAATATCAGACACCACGAGCGAAATTTTGCTCTCCCCTAGTATCAGAGAGCGGTCTAACAGCCGTCGTGGGCTAAGCAGAAAATTGGGTGTTTCTACCTACGTTGTCAGTACTAAGGGCATTTTAGAACACACTTTTGACATTCTGCGACCATACTTGAACTTAATTAACGATCAGCCGAAACGTAATTTTCCATTTTAGGCAACCGAGGGTTCTATTGTGGAGGAGGGGTTTGTCCCCATACCCGCAGGTAGCTTAATTGGTTCGAGACAGTTCAGCGCAAAGGCAAACAAAACGACATCACCATACAAAAAAGAGCAGTTTAGTTTGGTTTTCCCTTTGGATCGTAGCTCTACAAAAACTTCGACTTTGCTGCAACAAAACACAAGTAAAATATGGTTAGTTTCTTGTCTACCTGGCGGTGGCGGTCTATGTTCTATTATGTGAAGTTTTTGTATGAGGTACACGTATGTATGTACATACATTATGGTGTTGCTGACCAATATCTACATATGTATACATATATTTATGACCAATTATTAGACTTTTTCAGAAAAGGAAATTATACTCACGCTGTGTTTTATTTTTGCAACACCATGCTGTATCAATAGTCTGCCGAAGGCGGAAGAACACAATACAACCCGCCAGACAAGCAGGCATGCCTGCAGTGAAAAGAATCTCTCTTCTAAAATATGCATTTGTGCATTAGTAACTCATTTTCTTCAGAGCTTAATTAACTCAACGTAAGCTTGTGGGAGGCGCAATCTTTTGAATTTGCTGCCATGTTGCTCAGCTCGCCCCCTCTTGAGTGTTGTCATAAATAGTATCTCATGTATCTTTGGTTTGTTTACCTGGCAATTCCGGGGGTGATTGAGTCGCACGGCACCAAGTTTGAGAAGTTATACTGTACCGCATACTCGTACATTAATTTTACAGGCTAATCAAATGTCTGAGGAGCAGATTAGCGGTTAGTATACAATATACAGGTTGATTATATTCTTGGTGTTTGATTAGCTTTGGTGGTGGCAACATATGCGCATTCCTTCCAAAAATAACGACCAACAAACGAGGATAAGAGGATAATAAAACAACGGTATCAACTAGGATAAATGTGCCATGTCATGGGCAAAAAAACGACGGCGTTTTTTTTCTGGGTCGTTTTTCGTTTTTTTAAATCCTGAATTTCCTTGATTTTCCCTGATTCTTCAGGGAAAGCAGTACCCTGATTTTCAAGGAAAATCAATTTTTTGTCCCATTTTTTCAAACAAATTTTCGACCAATTTTTGCTTTGTCGAGATACGTCGATATACGGAGTTTGACTTTCAGTGATGACCCCGGCCAAAGTTGGTCCCATGATGCGGGTCTGATATGGGATCTTAACAACTTGCCAGAAAAGGGTTGAAACCCGTTTATTTTGCCTCAGAGCACATAGAATTACTTCATTTAACCACGTTTTCTTCCCAACATGAGCGTTTTCCAATTTTTTGGGGGCATATTTTGGTCATCTGGGCGTTTTAAAGGACGTTTTTTTAAAAAAAACGTTTTTTTTAAACGATTTTTGAAAATAAAAAACGTTTTTTGCCCAGCCCTGGTTGGTATTGGTCGCACAATGACTTTATAAGAATTGGTCAAATTTTTTTCCTGAATCGTAAAGAGGGAAAGTGACGGGGCAGTGACGTTGCGTTGCGTGATCGCACACAAAGGGTGGAATTTTCGAAACGGTGTAAAGGTCAGTTGGGCGTAAAGGTCGGTGTAAAGTTCGGTCGAAAGCTCGGTCGGCGTTGCTCGGTGTAAACGTGAAACATTGCCTGTTATTAACGTGGAATGTTTCAAGTTTATACCGAGGTCTATCACGCTGAGCTGTCGACCGATGACCTTTACCCGTTCACCCAAATAACCCACCACCCACAGCATGTAGTAAAGAGAATGTTTCAGACCTGCGGCAACGTGGTTGATCTGCTAGATTATTTTCAGCTGAAAATGTTTTGTGAAAATCACAAATAGCACAGTGGTTAAGACTGACTGAACGTGAAAATCAGGATTGATTTGATGAATTTTTATATAGTCATTGTGCAACCAATATAGTAAATTTCTAAATTCGCTGCAGCACAGTAAAGTACGCCCCATAGTTAATGTCGCGTTCTGAACCCGAAAGTCAACTTTTGAAACATTCGGGCAGCAGACGCACGTGCAGTTTGCCAGCCAGCCAGGCAGCTGTGTGCGCAATGTTTCAGAACTGCGCGTGGTTAGCGTTCGGGTTTAGAACGTGACATTAACTATGGGGCGTATTTAACTGTGCGGCAGTGAATTTGGAAATTTACTATATAGTGAATTTCCAAATTCGCTGCCGCACAGTAAAGTACGCCACATAGTTAATGTCAGGTTATAAACCCGAACGCTAACCATGCGCGGTTCTGAAACATTGCGCGCAGCTGCCTGGCTGGCTGGCAAGCTGCGTGTTAGTTGGCTGTCCGAATGTTTCACAAGTTGACTTTCGGGTTTAGAACCTGACATTAACTATGGGGCGTACTTTACTGTGCGGCAGCGAATTTGGAAATTTACTATACCACCAGTAATTATACGCTTTTTTGATTGGGTCCCCTACACAGGAACGTCACTAGAAAATAATTTACAAACTGAAAACGTAAATATTTATCCTTTTATTTTTATGAAAGGGCGCCTTAAGATAGAATTGAACAAGAATAATGAATGACACAGTGCTGCGGATGATATAAAGACAAAGCACAGCCAAAACTCACCTTCTGTTGTCAGAACCACACCATTAATCGAACCACACACACTGTATATTGGTCGCACAATGACTTTATAAGAATTGGTCAAATTTTTCTCCTGAATCGCAAAGCAGGCTAGTGACGGGGCAATGACGTTGCGTTGCGCGATCACACACAAAACACGTAGTAAAGAGAATGTTTCAGACCTGCGGCAACGTGGTTGATCTGCTAGATTATTTTCAGCTGAAAATGTTTTGTGAGAATCACAAATAGCACAATAGTTAAGAGTGACTGAACGTGAAAATCAGGATTAATTTTGATGAATTCTTATATGGTCATTGTGCGACCAATACCATCAAGCATTTTCACGGCATTTGTACCTGCAACTGCAATAGCAGTGGCGCAATATAGACTAGTTTAATTTTTGTACTCTGATATCTATTGGACGCAATCTGAGATGTCTGATCACTTTAGGGTACTGATATTAGTGATATATAGCTCGTACACATACTCTCCGGGAAAAGTCTCCAGTATTACTTTAGCGAAAAATTGTGTATCCGTAAAATAACGCGTGCTATGCAACACGTGTTATTTGTTCACAATTTTACACAATCTGTAAAATTTTACTGAATGCTCATTAAAATTTTGAACACATAAAATTGTGGATCATAAAATCATAAGATCGCAGGTGGTCGACGTAAACATGCAAGTCAGTGGAAAAGTTCTCTTTGCTGTCCCTCAAAACATACCTAAGTAACCTGATTTCAGATGTTTCAATCTTCAAAAAACCAAATTTTTGGGGGTCCGGAATAAAAAAAGTGATTTTGAAAAAAATTTAAAAAGTTTTTTTAAAAGTCCGACAATAAAAATTCTTTTAATCCAACCCTGCTTGTGAGCATTTCAAGTCCGTGCCCCTGAATGGGGTTAAGGGACCCTTAGTAATAGTGAAAAATGGAAATGGAAATGCAAAAAAATATTCTATGTCCAAGTTTTCCATTTCCATTTTCCATTATGACTAAGGACACACTGGAAAATGGAAAATGGAAATGAAACAAAACATTTTCTGTGTGAAATCTGACCAATCAGCTGCCAAGAATTGAGTGGGACAGAAAATGTTTTTGTCACATGTCAAAACATGGCTGCTGCAGGAAATGTTTTATTTTATTTCCATTTTCCATTTTCCAGTATGCCCTTAGTCATATTGGAAAATGGAAATGGAAAACTTGGACATAGATTATTTCCATTTCCATTTTCCACTATGACTAGGGCGCCCTAAAGTGGGATTGCAAGGTCGGGAATGAAGTTATAATCGGGACTAGGCCGATAATTTCCCGGATTCGGGACCGATCAGCTTGGCTAAAACTTCGAGATCTAGATCTGGGACCGGGATCTGAGGGACTTATATGGCATTCTCCGGTACTTTAATTTGGTTTCTGTTCCACTGAAGCGTGGAGAAGCGCAAAAGTCGTTGCAGAGTTCAAGTCAGCGTTCTCGGTGTTCGACAAGGACGGCGATGGGACCATCAACGCGAGTGAATTGGGCACGTGCTTGCGATCGTTGGGACAGAATCCGACCGAGGTGGAATTGCAGGTGAATTCCGAAGCGATTTGCGTTAATGAACCATATTCACTTGATTTCGAATGATAATACAAAAATACAATTCACTGATTTATACTTTTATTTCAGACCATGATCAATGAGGCGGATGAGGATGGTAATATAACTGAATAACTGCTTGATTGATTGCTTGCTTGATTAAACTTATAATCAGCTAGTGAATATTTTGAGGTCACGTTCGGCCATCTTGTGCATTCAAACATGACCGGCAACCAAAAACACGCAGTACGATTCACCTATGTTTAGGCAACGGCACTATCGATTTCCACGAGTTTCTCAACATGATGTACCGCAAGATCAAGGACAACGACAGTGAAGAAGAGCTGAGAGAAGCATTCAGGGTAAAAGATCCTCTGTTTGAGCCAAAATTCGAATTCGGTCCATGTCAAAAGTACAATTCCCGTTCTGAATCAGGTTTTCGATCACGAAAACAACGGTCAGGTGATGTGTGATGAACTGAGGCAAGTGTTACTGTATTCAAGCGACAAACTGACGCTGAAAGAAATTGACGACTTGCTGAGAGACGCCGACATTGATGGCGATGGATATGTGAGCTTTGAAGGTAACGGCTTTCTAATTTTAATTTTTAAACTTTTCATTTTTGAACGATAACGGGTTTGCTGATTGATAAGGCAAGTACAGACTCTCTCGTGTGCATCAAGCCAATCACGTTGTTCTATTGAAATTGAAATTGAAAGCTATAAACTTCTTTTTTCGCAGAATTCGCTGACATGATGACTGACTAAGATTCTGCAAACGAACCGGCTTCCAAGACTTGTAATCAACGGATGCCATCGTAAAACTGAAGCACTACATAGTTTCTGCGCCACGACTCAATGTACGTGCGATCAATGCCTGTTTTTATGTTCTCACATCTCGCACTTTTCGTGAATTGTCTCTCATCTGAAATCTAACTATTGCAAGCACACGCGTTAAGTTGGAAAACATTCTGTGCAACTAGTTCTCTGCCACTGGTTCAGAATTTCATGCACCTAAAATTTTGTATTTATGCCCTGGGTGTTCACGTAACGTATCAAGTCCCAAACAGAACATTGTTTGCTTAAAGGGTCTCCGCCATATATAAGCAAGAAGATATCCATGATACTTCATGGTTAGCGTTTACGCGAACGCGTAAGTATCCAAGTTGTCGTTTGGAATACGACACGTGAAGGACACGTGAAGTCAAGGGACATAAGTACACCGGTACTGTGATTGGTCGGTCGAATTCAGTCCGGAAAGCACTATGCGTGCAGGCGAGTCAACCTGCGTAAATGAGCAGTACGGTTGATGTTCCCTTGCGTGACTGTGTTGCGTGAACGTTCGTTATTACGTAGTTAGCGATCGTTCGAGTGAGGGATTAAGTCTCTCCTTTTTGCGTGTGTCGTATGGTAAATTTGCATACTTTGCGTACAGTAACTTTTGTTGTTTTTATAATCCATACCTTATGTGTGTGATGTATCCTTAGACACTACGTCCCAAAACCTATATAAGCAATCATCACTTTTAGTAGTTAGACTCAAATCTTCCGCCATAACCACAGTTGACCTACTATTGGAAAAAGGTTGTTCGTCTCCGGGCCAATAAATCATCGACGCTTGATAGATTCGCTCGTTGGTTGAGGTTTGTGAGTTCGTCCTATTGCATGTCATTATAAACCTATGTACCTAACCTAACCTGACTGGGACTTCCAGCTTTTGCAGATTTTCTAGATCAGGTACCGGGGACGCTTGATATATTCGCTCTTCGGTTACTAATCCGGTCGACACGCTTGATAAATTCGCTGTCGACTTGTCGGTGTGGCTTGATGAAATTCGCAGCACCGATGCATCTCTCAAGCGGCGAGCTCAATCGTCGTGAATCCATGCCGGACGTCAATTCCCGGAAGAACAAGCAGATGCCGGATGTCAATTCCCGGACGAAACCCGCCGATGACCGCAGCAGTCCGCCGAAGCAGAAGGATCAGTCAGGTGGATGGATAGGTCAGTCGGGCGAGACACCTGGTGAAACATCTACCCACCGATCACACAGGGATCGGCATCGGTCACAGTGGGGCCGAGTGGATGATGTTGGGGGAGGAAAGTGATATTTCGTTTATTGAAAGTAAGGATTTTGGGTTTTTGGAACGAACCGACGGTCAGTTGAAGGACCTGGAGCCAGTTTCTATTCGGTGTAGAAATTCTACCCGGGGTAGAATGTAAAATTCTACACTTCAGTTCAAATTTTCTACCCCTGCCCATAGTGAACCTGCATAATTCTACCCCCGTGAGTTTCTGTTCCAAAATAAAATGTCCAAATTGTCCCGGAAGTTGCTCAAAAGTGTAAAATATTCGTACCCACCGACTGAGCTGGGTAGAAATGTTTCCCTTGGGTTTGCGCTGCCGCGGCATGTTCGGCATTCACATTTATACAAATGGCGAAACATTTTTGGGTGTGACTGTCTGTGGACTGGAAGTCTGCTAGCCAGCGCAACGTGTAGCGCGTGGCGTGCAAAGCAGTGTGTGTCTGCACGGTTGCATGGGTATAAGTGCAACTTTGAGCCGCAGCCAGACCGCGTTCCCGTAGCTCAGTTGGTAGAGCAACTGGCTATCCAGGCCTGGTGGCTGGGAGGTCGGAGGTTCGAGTCCTTCCGGGAGCATACGTTTGGTGTGGCGGTTCAGAGTTCACAATTGGTGAGCCCAAGTTGAGATGAACCAACCCGCAGTGACGGCCAAGGAGCCGGTCTGGGGTCAGACCTTCTGAAAGAGGGAGGTGGCGCTGGCGCTATCATGTGGGACACGAGGTGCGAGCGGTTAGCCCCTTGTGGGTCAAAGCCCGCGAGTGCTTGCCTGTGGAAAGGGAAGTGCGCAGCGACAATCCTGCCGTATTCAGGGTTGGGTCGCAAGTGCCTGCGTGATGGGACACGATGCGAAGGTGCGTGAAGCGGAGATCCCCTGGTGGGACGGAAGTCCGCGAGTGCTTGCCTGTGGAAAGGTGAGTGCGGCTACTCTGCCGGATTCAGGGTAGCTCCGTGCCTGTCGTAGCGTCGGTTCGGAGAAAAGACGGGTGGAAACCCGCAGGTTTGAGGTCAAACCTTCCGTGAATGGGAGGATGTGTGGACTGGAAGTCTGCTAGCCAGCGCAACGTGTAGCGCGTGGCGTGCAAAGCAGTGTGTGTCTGCACGGTTGCATGGGTATAAGTGCAACTTTGAGCCGCAGCCAGACCGCGTTCCCGTAGCTCAGTTGGTAGAGCAACTGGCTATCCAGGCCTGGTGGCTGGGAGGTCGGAGGTTCGAGTCCTTCCGGGAGCATATGTTTGGTGTGGCGGTTCAGAGTTCACATGTCGCCTCACAATTTTGACCCCTCTGGCCCCTTTTTGCACTGGAACAGGGTGTAGAATTCTACACCAACGAATGGAAACTCAAATTCTACCCAAGCTTATGACACGTAAATTTCTACCCGGGGTAGAATTCTACACCGAATAGAAACTGGCTCCAGGAGTCGGATGTGAAAGTCGGCCAGCGGAAAGGCCGCAGCGAGAAAGTCGGTCAGCTCGAAGGCCGCAGTGAAGAAGTCGGTCAGAAGGAGGACCGCAGTTGTGGTCAATTGGACCAGCCAGACGGAAAGATGTACCGCCCAGATGTGAACGCTGGACAGGCACGTACGGTGCAGGAAGTCTATGCGGAGTGTTGGAAGGAAGAGACGGAGGAACGGGCGCGGAAGGTGCAGGAAGTTCGTGTGGAGAAAGGGCAGGAAATCGGACGAGCGCAGCCGGCGCTTCAGATCCGTTACGTGAGTTCGGAGACAGAAACCAGACGTACGCGAGTTCGTGAGAGATACCAGTCCGAGTCAGAGTCGATCAGAGAGAATACGATTGACCTGTATACGCTGGAAGAGCTCGATGAAGACCAGACACGTCAGGTGTCGTGGCAAGAGGATTGGTTGAATGCGCCCAAGTTCGCTGAACCTTGGCAGCTGCATGAAGAAGTGGTTGACATCGTGTTCACCACGCATCGATACAGTGACCATCTGTTGAAATGGTTGTATGCAGAGGAGCTACCCCATGAACGACTACTGGCTTCCCGAATCGCGGGATATTTGAATGTGATACCGCTCACCCAGGAACCTTGGTGCGAGTTTGGAAACCGATACTCTACCGAGGCTCGCGGATTGTTTGAGATCGAGAACGCACGGTCACCGAGATCCGCCAAGACGCGTCAATTGCTTGACGAATGGGGCGCGATACTCGATGCCAAAGTGCCGATACGAGTGCTACCATATGGAGACCGCCACAGTCCGGGCATGCCACTGCAAGAGGGTTCCGAACCCGTGACTTGTGGATTGTACAACGATATGTGTCGGAATGAGGACCCGATGTTGTCCATGCCGAATGTGCTTGAGAATGCGCTCAGAGAACGCACACGGTATTTCGACCTACCCGAACTGGACTACCCAGTGCAGTCGCACACAGCCAGTGTGTCGATGCGTATAGTGCCAGTCGGAAAGACGCAATCCCTGTGGCATGATGCCTCAGTTGAAGAATGTATGAGCAGCCAACAGAATGAAGCAGGCTGTGGCACGCCTGGAAATGCTACTGGAGGTCCCAACCAAACTAAACACAAACGTGAGTACGACGTACTGTACGAACCTATCGTGAAGTGTGTATACTTCGAACCGGAGGGAGAGTTGAGGATGGCTGACTACAATCTCCGATTTGGTCATTTCGAAGGGGACGTGAAACGCCCGTCGATAATGTCTATTCCGGTGGAACTCGTTCTGGCGTCTAGACCCGACGGAAGAGTAACGGCTGTTGTGCGTGGTGGTTCTCGGAACACCGAACAGCACGGAACCCGCACCACTTATATGCGACCGAAACCAATCTCAATGAGACTTGGCACCGTAAATGGGCTTGGTCCAAAACACTCACGGCCAAGAAAATTTTTCCCCATATCAGCTCCCTGTCTGAGCCAGGAGGGCTAAAAGGTAAAAAAATTTGACCCTACGAAGTGCCAAGAAAATAAAAGTAACATGCTGAAGGTACTGAAAACTGTGGTATTTGTCGTGGAAATTCGATGCGCAATTTTTTTATGTTTCATTTGGTTAACACATTTTCCCAAAGAAAAAATAGTGAATACGACATCAATGAGAAGATTCACACATCGACCAATAACTGCTTGAAGTCCAAAATTATCGTTCCAACACCGCGGGTTATGCCGCTGTTTTCATGTAACTTTGCTTAAAAATGTGTGGCCTTTGCTGTCCGATGAAGCCCCAACGTTGTTGTTGTCTATCGATTAAAATCCAAAATTCTAGTTCTAACGTATCCTGAGAAAAATCATGTTAAGTGAAGGCACCGCAGACGCTGGTCCTGTTGTAAGCCCGGTTGTAGTTCCAAGTCCAACGCATGGACTTCAATTAACACGATTTTTCTCAAGATACGTTAGAGCTGTGGTCTGGCGAATAGACACACACCCATACGCGTCGAGGCGTATAACGAACGGACCGGTATTATATGTGTGTGCTGCGGTGCACTGTGTATTGAGCGTGCGTGCGTTGGGTTTATGAGTGATTCCGAGCAGCAGCCAGACCGCGTTCCCGTAGCTCAGTTGGTAGAGCAACTGGCTATCCAGGCCTGGTGGTTGGGAGGTCGGAGGTTCGAGTCCTTCCGGGAGCATACGTTTGGTGTGGCGGCTCAGAGTTCACAGAGCTATAATTTTGAATTTTGATCGATAAACAACAATAACGTTTGGGCTTCATCGGACAGCAAAAGCCACAATTCCTACCCAACTGTAGATAGGCTAAAAATATGACGGAAGTGAAAATTTGCTAAAATTATGAATTTTGTGTAAAATTCATTTATTGATCGTACCTCCAAGGATGCAGCTGGACCAACCTAGATTTGCACATAATCAACAACAATTATATTTTTACTATCTAGCGTGCCATATATCACCTCGGCACATTGTTATAAAAATAGGAAAATATGAGATAGAAGTGTGCTTGGGATCCACAGAAAATGGCAAAAAAAGTTGAGGTTCACCACAGTTGAGCGAGCTTTTGTCGAAACTTACCAGCGGTGGAAAATTAGTCATTGATCGCCTGAATAGCATGATATACGGGCTTTCTTGCCCACTTTATATAAAAACTCTGTGTGCTTTCTATGTGACCGGAAAATACAACGGAAAATTTTTTTTCGAAAATTTCCGTGGTTTTGGCAAAATAGCGCGAGCTGTGGTAGTGCCAAAAAAGTGAATATGGTTCTAAATTAGACCCAAGGCGTTTATGAAAAACTTGTGAACAAACTGCACACAAAGAATATGCGAAACAGATCGATATTTTAATTTCAAGGTGCTGAGGTAGGGTCAAAATTTTTTACCTTTTAGCCGTCCTGGCTCAGACAGGGAGCTGATATGGGGAAAAATTTTCTTGGCCGTGAGTGTTTTAGACCAAGCCCACTTACGGTGCCAAGTTTCATTGAGATTGGTTTCGGTCGCGTATATATGGCGCAGCCCCTTTAACGTCTTGGCTCACATAACTGTGAGCTAACGAAGTTAGTCTAACACAGTTTGTGTTCATAATCAAGCTTATACGCATGTTTGGCTCAGAAACGCGAGCTTTTTTGTTCAAAATCACTCAGGCTTCGGTTACATGTAAGCTGCTCACCATATGTGCGGTATATCCAAAACGCAGTGTACTTACATTTATGTATGTGCACGTTTACTAGATTCCGTTTCCAAGTAACTCGCAGGTTGTTAGGAGCAACCTGGCAATTTCTCAGATGCAAACTCGCAATTACAGTAATAACAAAAGACCAGATTACCGGTGCCCCTAACCATGTGTGTCAGCAGTGCCACTGAGCTGACGTTTTTCAAAATCGAACCGTTTTTCCTGTTCGGTGGCAGGTGGCTTGCGCACTTCATTACCAAATGACATTATTACCCCGCATTTTAGTGATCTTTTCTAAATATTCGAGGCGCATGGAAAACAACAGAGGATAAAATGGTTGTCTGTTTGCCGTCTTTGCGCTTCCCGCTTGCAGTGGAACTTAACTTGTATTCAATGATTGTTGATTAAAACCGGTGTTTTTAATATTTTTTCTGAACAATTTTTGAATCAAAACGAATTTGATGAGTGTATATTGCGAGTGAGATAGACGATCCCATTCTCATGGACACTAAAGTCAAGCATTGTGCTGAAGTTCCACAAAACATCATTTCAGTCAGATACCGTACTACAGATCCAAAAAATGCTGCTTTTAGCAAAAAAACAAATGTAAAGTTGTCGAGACAAATTTAGGAGGCGCCTGCGCACAATTTTTAGTATTTCAACACCTGTGTGCTTTCATGCGAATAAAACAAATTCGATGCTGTGTAATTTAGCGTGCATGTTGACCTTTTTTTGAATAAAAACATTTTTCATAGAGTCAGAAAAATGTTCTCGTTAAGGTTGTGCTGCCGTGTATTGTGTTCACGTGTTCAGGATAAAACTTTTGAATAACTAAGCCAGAGAAAATGTCGTGTTTCTATTTGAGCTCGCAAATCAATATCTGATTGAGCGTTTGAATACGTTTTAGAAGAAAACTATGTGGTCACCGATGTCCACTTGTCCGCTGGCCGATGACCAGGTGACGAAATGGACTTCGGACTCAGTGAGCGGCGACGCAATCGACCTACTCAGCGACAAATCACTAGATTTCGTTAAAAGCCTGAATTTGGAAGGCAATTTCACGCCATTTTATCAATATTTTGATACGCACCTGGAGTGGCGACATCCGAGTCAACAAGGGCTGCTGGAGCTCATACGAACTGCAATTGCATGTGAGTGTGGGACCGCGCTGAAAGAAAACTGTGTTGTAAAAAATATTGTTTGTTCTTTCCTGATCGAGAAAGCGAAAACCTTGTTGTGAAAACTGACCATTTTGTTTAATCGTGGTTCTGATCTCTCGATATCGAAGCTAGCATGGTAATGCTAAGCGACATATGGTTCATTCCTTATGTTGCGTGAGTTGAAAAATTTAAACTCACGCCATTTTCACAAGACTTAACTTGAGAAGCCCAAACTTGCACACAACTTGTACGGCGTGGACTTCTAGGTCCACACAAAATTTCATCCCGCTGCGTGCCCACACGCGCAATCTCGGGCTGAAATACTGAAAGATACAGTTGAAATTTTTGTAAAAACGTTCTTTCCCTTTTTTTTCCACAAAAAACTAGTCAGGGCACAACGTTACTGACCACCAATTAATATCGAAATGTTTTTCGCACACAGAACACGTGTCTACCGCCTTCTTCGTACCTCCTCGACGGAGACCGGCTCCAGACCATACCACGACTTATGTGTCTTCCCGAGAATCGGGGAAACCAATATTATTTTTTTGTGTTTTCGCCCGGGGGCTGTCCTGCGTTCGTATTTTTTTAAAGGTTCCCCCTTACTTTTTTAGGATTAGGTTTAAAAGCAAATTAGGGTTTTTTTTTTTTTTACGTTTTTTTAAATTCAATGGAACACAACCAACAACACAAACACACAACACAAATCACCCACACCACACCACAAAAAACACTCACACCCACATCAACACCCCCTGGTTAAATGTTTTTCAGCTCGAAAAGAGCCATAATGGACACTCAGACACACACAAAGCAACACATACCACCACATCCAAAGCACAACCACAGAACACGCAGCAACAGAGCACGCACCCGGCACAGCAGCACACACACACACACAGAAAAACAGCTCACCCACTCACTCAACAGCACAGCAAGCTCACCAGACGCCACACACTCATATAAATAAAACCGAGCAATATAAAATGAAAACAAATTAAATTATCTATCAAAAAACACCCAAAAAAGACAAAAAAGCAGCAAGAAAAAAACAAAGAAAAAAGCAAAAAGCAACAAAGCAAAAAAAAAACGCAAAATAGAAACAAAAAACAAAAAACAGCAACCAACCCAAAAAAGCAAAAAAAACACCCCAAATAGCAACCCCAACATCAACAAAAAAAAAAACAAAAAAAACAAAATACACAACAAAACTAACAACCAAAAAACAACACAAAAACAACCCAAACCACCACACCACCCAACACCAAAAAAAAACGCTCAGACACACACAACAATGCATTAGTGCACGCATACGTAGTTGCCTGATTCATAAAGCGCACAAGTGTATTACCCACAACACACAGCCAGCCAGCCAGCACACACAGGGGGGCAGACACAGCACACACACACACAGGCAGGCGCGTGTACAACTGGGGAGCAGAGCGCACACGGGTGCGCACTCTCGCCGGGCCGAGGCGGAGGGCGAGGCCTCCACCTCGGGGTAGGCCCGGGCCCAGGCCCACACCGCGTATTTTTAAAGGGGGGGTTTGAAGCCAAGCCCTAATAAAAAAAAGGAAAGGTGTGACAAATTAAAAATATCTAATAATAAAAGACAACAAAAAAAGAGGGAGACTGAAGGAGGCAACAAAGGAAAAAAAAAAAAAAAAAAAAAAAAAAAAAAAAAAAAAGACGAAAAGAAAAAAAAAAAAAAAAACACACAAAAAAAAAAACTTTTTATAAGAAAAAACAAAAAAAACAACCACCCCCCCCAAAAAAAGAGAAAAAAAAAACCGGCCCCAGAGAAACCGCCCTTAACAACCTTTTTCAAGACAAGAAAAATAAAAAAAAAAAAAAACAAAGAAAGAAATAAAAACTAGCAAAATAACTGGCTTTCTTGTTCCGCCAATGAAGGCAAGCAGCCACCAAACCAAAAGAACAGACGCGCCCGCAAAAAAAAAACACACGCGCGCGCGCAACACCCCCACCCCCCCCCCCTGCAACCAAATAACGGAGGAAAAAAAGGAAAAAATTAAAAAAAAGAAAAGAAAAAGACAGAGGAAAAAAAAAAGCAAGAGGAAAGCAGGAAGAAAAATACATAAAAAACATGCGTAAATGTGTGAATGGCGGAGCAAAAAACACAGAATGCGATCCAAAACAGAAATAAAAACGAAAAATAAAAAACTCACGGTATCGGAATCCGAGTCAGATTTTGAAGATGAACCAGAGTCACCATCGTCATCGCGTCTTCGTTTATTGCCGCGTTGTCGAACATGTCCAGGCATTATCGATTTCAAAGGAAATTAATTGTTGGTGAATATTACTGGCAGGCTGGATTGATATCTAAAAATTTTCAAAAAAATAATAAACTAAAACAGGGACAAAGAGAGGGACCAAAGCAGGGGGAAATAAACATAATGAACCGAAATTCAAAGCAACAGACTGTGGGACATCTATAAAAAATCAGAGCTAATGCAGTGAGCAAAATCTTTTCGATCATAGAGTCTATATCTGGTGAACAGGATAGCATTGCGTTCGAACAGCTTAATAAGCACCATTAATATGTCCTTATCACAGACATTTTTAAGACGTAATGCGGTGATAGTTAATTTAATGTTATGTTTGAAATCGTGGAATTTAGTGCAAACACGCAAAAATCGTAACGCCTGCGAATAGAAGGTATTATACACAACATTAGAATGCACGGCACTCAACGGATCAGAATATTTGATTACTTCGAAATCAAAATCTCTGGTTTTGTCGTAAATAGAAATGTCTGTGTGAAAGGCTTGACTGACCCTAATATTCAAATCAAGGAAAACACAATTCGAGGAACTATCATTTGTACGTTCAAGTGTAAGATCAGCGCCATAAATATCAGAAGCAATAGTCAAAAAATTGGGAAAATTGACTGCAAGAACATCATCCACATAACGGAATATACGACGATATCGATCTTCAAAATAGTGCTTATTGCTCCTAAGAAACACAAACTCTAGCCATGAAAGCGTAAGGTCTGCAATCAAAGGACTTGCATTGCCTCCCATTGGAATACCACATTTTTGTTGAAAAATCCGACCACCAATAAGTACAAAAGTGTTGTCTATTATAGCTGTTACCAATTCAGCAACGTCTGACTGTCGCATAACGTTAAAGCCCTTATCCTTAAATGCGATATCATTGGTAAAGAAACAGCGAGAGTACTGTCCTGTGTATTTTACTGCCAAATAACTAGATGCTGAGTTACGAAAACAGAAACCGATTAATTCCAAAATACAACTTTTCACTGTGTTTAGGGGCAAAGTAGTGAACAGAGTAGAAAAATCAGCAGTAATGACATGTTTGACCTTACTGCGGTTAGCCAGAAGCCAATCCGTGACTTTTAAGCTGCTATCCACTGAAACATACAAAGTTGAGCCACTATTTTTCTTAATTTTAACACAATACTTAGAGAAATGATCTTTAAACTGCTTCAGAACAACAGAACCCACTAGCGATAGCGGTTTGGTAGAACAATTGCGTGAAGCTGCTAAGAATCTAAATTTGACAGGTTTTTTATGTAACTTGGGCAAAGCATTGATGTGAGGCAACTTTTTGGTGAACGACTGCATATCAAGATTAAATTTATTATTTAAATCCTCATGTCTGGCAATAATTTGTTCAAACGAATCAGAAATAGGTTTATAAGTTAAATTACCCCATAATGGAATATCATTAGTGACACCAAATTCAGCCAAAAGTTTACTAACATAGAATTTTCTACAAACAATGACATAATTATTACTAGCCTTGTCCGCCTCACTGACCACATATTTGTTCGCCAATAAAGACAAACTAGATTTTAGTGTCACCTTATCTACTGAACAATGATCATCAGATATTTGGTTTAACCTGGAGCGTATGATATACATAAATCTATCCTTGTATTGGTTAAAACAATCAACATTAATGTTATGACGTTTCGACCAAGACCGTGTTAAGTTATCAAGTTTTGACATGACATGACCTGCAAAAGCCACTTTACTGAAAGGTAGGTTAATTTTGAACTTGGTTCCTTTACTCATGATTTGTTTCAAAGCGTTATTATCAATTATGTCAACGTTACCAGTAACAATATGACCAACATCACAATTAACAAAGGGTGATGAACTACAATCACAGTTAGAATGGCTGAGACGCAAAAGAGCATCAATATCCAATTCACGAATCGATGTATGTTGATATACCATTCTAGAAAAAGGGGCAGGATATGAATAACAAACGCTAACTCTCCGTCTGAGGCTTTTTTCGACTGGATTAAGGCTACATAATTTTCTATCTTTGAAAATATTGTGTAATTCTAATCGTTCAACACACTTGTTGCGGAAATCAATTGACATAAAATCACATGATTCTTTAGAAACATTACGATGACCTAAAGAAGAATAGTACCTGCTGACGAAACCAACCAACATAATATGTAATTGGATGGGGACATCTGTACCCTGTAAAGCAACAAAACATGATTTAAGTGATTTCTTGCTGAGCGATCTAAGAAATACAAATAATTGGCGCATATTATTATCATGGAAATACGTTTCAGCAACTTTTAACACATCGATACCGGTGTCCTGGTCAGCAGACCGCTTACGTTTTTTCTTTTTTCCACGTTTTCTTGGCTTACGTGGTGTTTTAATACTGAAATATGGATTCTTAAAGAACAAAGTATCTGGCGTAATGCTATCAGTTAACACGCCGTAATCAGAAACGTCATTATTAAGGCCAAAAGGATAAGCCGAATTTAACAACAGAATCCAAAAATTTTCACGCTTTCGACGCACAGAGTCAGAAACAGAATCATCAAATTCTTCAATAACTTGTACCAACATGTCCAACTCAGAATGTCCTTGTTCATTAAAATGGTTGACAATAAGCGTAGATTTTTTCGCACCGCGTATATTACGTTTATGCTCACCTATTCTAGCTCTAAGAGTTCGCTTTGTTTCACCAACGTACTGGAAGCCACATTTTGCACAAGTAATGAGATATACAATGTTCCTTGTGTCACATGATAATACAGAGTTGCAGCGAGAAACAAACTCCCTACCAGTAACAGAAGATCTTACTGTAAATGCATCCGACGTATAGTCACATACACCACAATTACGCTTATCGCAGGCAAATGTTTTTTGAGCAAAACAGTATTTATCTACCCAACAAAACTTATGTGGACCCATGCTGTCATAGGATTCAACTAAGATAACATTCTTTGCATCATATTGAACTTGATTATTAACTGAATGAACTGTGGATGTGGTCACCGATGTTTATACAAACAACGACGCGGCATCGCCCTTGTCCCAAGCTATCGGGCACCCCGCCGTAAATACGGATACCCAACCTTCCAACAGTGCCTCGCGTGCCGACCTGTTACACCAACAGAGAGCAGGAACCTTGTAACGGGTAACTACTGTTGGAATGGATTACTAGGCCGATAAAAGTACCAAAAACATGGAAAAGGACAGAAATAAACACAAGAATCTCATTCAACAGTAGACGATTA
>JASAMV010005597.1:0-17093 GCA_030248065.1 Rhynchonema sp. JSB1_4
TAAGGAAAAGAAATGCATATATGCATCACTCACATGAAAGTGCCTAAGGGCGGGCATGGGTTAAATCCGGAATTCACACATTCGCAAGCATTTTGCATTTTTGCGTACAAATAATGTTCGTGTTCTGGATTTAGAAAAACTCGACACACCGGCCCAGTTAAGCACGGTGTTGAACTACTGCATGTAACGGAGGAGCCAACAAATCAGAAAGCGCTCGTTCTATCAACTGAAAAATGTCCGATTCAGTGGCGCCAACATCATCAGCACTGAACGTTTGAAACATCAGGGATCATCAGATGTAAGATAGGAGCACGCTGACCAGCACTGTGCCACCAGCAGTAAAACAGGTTTGGACACAAGGACAGAAATGGCCACTAGATGAAGAAAGATACTTCAGGTGTGATCGCCAAAACACTGGCCTGCGGCCTGGTGACCGGAATTTTGTATTTGGAGCCCCTGAGGCAGGAAATTGAATCTATGTAGGTGAAGCCGGGCACTAGTGGGACTCCGCCGGCGTTGGTTAGGCGCAAGTTCAGGCCCATAATTAGCCTTTGGCGGCTGCTTACACTTAAACCAGCCATAGGTCTAAGCCTAAGCCTGAGAACAAGCCAATGCCTAAACCACCGCCCGGTGCCGAGCCCTTACAAGTAACCAAAGTTTTTTTTAACAAAGATTACCTGAGCTGATCGATTGGACATCATACCCAATAGTTCCCACCGGGCTCTACGGGGCCTCAAGTGGAAAACTCGGGCAGGCTCCTTTGCGCTGGGGCGCAACATCAGCAACAGGAACGTGGTTTACGCTGTTTTGCTTCCATAATAACTGGGTTCCACATGCATATTATACCTTTCGTTTCTCTATGTGTGTTTCCCTGTGCAATGTGTTGCATTGTTCCACACCGATGTGACTTTCCCGAAAATTTCGAATAGAGACCCCCGCTCCGAATTACGTTCTTTGGATTTGCTTCCTAAGTTTTCCAAATAAACATCTACTGCTCATGGATTTGTAGCATGGACTTGATATCAGGGAAAAATATTTTTTCGCTCCTCTTGGAGAAGCAAAGATTGTTTGTGTGCTGGCGCTTTATGACAAGTTTGTGTTCCCAACATATGCAAATATAATAGATTTCATTTGCTAAACAAGATAAATTGTCAGTGAACACCGAAAACAGCCATAAAAAATTCCGAAAAAACTTTAAAAGGTTCAGATGCAGGGATACTTTTTATTCTTTTATCTCAAATCAGAAGCAAACACCAAACAAAATTCCGGGGGAGTTATTCGGTTTTCTCCGGTTGACAACATACAGGTCTTTCACATGTTTAATCCATTCGACTGTTGCTTGGTGAAAGCAGCCCCACAAAGCATGAAGGTGCCTGACTGACACGCAGCGTTCGGAAAATGAATGATTCTCCGTGACAAACTCCTTTCGGAGTCACCGCGTGGATACACATGAAGCGGTCACCGCAAGGGTTGACATGGGCAACGAATAAGTTGCGTTCTGACGTTCGATCATTTTTTTCAAGTAATTCTCGAGATATATCGAACGCCAAAGGTCAATAATAACGAGCAACAACGTCAACAATAAAAAATCACAGAAACAACAATAACAATTGTAACGTATCACATTGGATCACTTAGTGCACATTTCATGCAACAAACGATTGCACCAAGGCACCGTTTCACGAACGCATGGTTTCGCCATACAGGATTCTAAAATTGAAAGAGTTTGGGTTCGAGTCACCTTGACAACTTAAGATGGAACTAACCAAAGCCAACGGCAGGTGGCATCGCATTCGATAGATCGTTGGGAATTTGAATTTGTTCGTTTGCATCGAGGTACTGAAAAATTGAACAAACACGTGCACAAATAAACTTTATAATGTCCAATCCGGGGCCAATATTTTTACTTACAATTCTCAATTAAGAATTCTGTTTTCTTGACGGCAGTCGGATTATGCAACAAAAGAATTCCGTGCGATCACACTAGTATAAATGGTGTAAGCAGGACTAGTTAACCCAATTACATCAACCAAGTTCTACAGCCGATCGCAATGCACGCATACCAATTCCTCCAACGGTCCCGGCAATTCATGCGGCATCCATTTGGTCGGCCACACCTGTGTGCATACGAGGGACACGAATCGTATTGCATCGTGCATTGTGTTGTGCAGCGTGTGGATGCACGGCGATTGCAGGCTCACATAATGCATCGCAACCGGCAACAGATGCGCCAGATCGTCTGTAATAGCGCGTGATGCATTGTGTTGCCGTAACAGACTTGCTGAACTGTTTCAGGTGCAACGGACATAAAATATGCTCAAATATGACACATCAGCTGGCCGTCTACGCCCGCAGTGGTTGCATACACGACTCCTTGTAACCAGCTAGCCGATGCCATCGAAATAAACTCACGCACATATTGTGGAGTGAAAGCTTTATTTTGATATGTTACAAGAGTCTAACACCTTCAAACACGACACGGTCACTGTGCACCATCAGCCGACCTTGTATGGCATCGATTTGTCTGACTCGATCACCAATCGACTGCATTAACGCCATGTCCTCCCATCGGCTGCCGTGTTTGGTGCTGGCCTTGCGTTTGGCTGCATCCTGTGTCAAATACAAAACAAATATGTCCACATTTCAGTCAGCAACCAGGTGACCGGGCGGGGTACACTTGCACAGGAAAGATCAATTTTATTTGACAAGCACACGAACGTCACAGATTGTCTATTTTACTCGAAACTTTGTTGTGAAAATTATTTTTTGCAGTGTATATTATCTAAGATTGCAAAACAAAACACCCACCCGTTTTCGCTGTCGTTTGACGACTGACTTAGCCGTTGACACATTCGATATGCGACTCATACCAGTGGTGCTGGTCGCCTCCGAGTACAAGTCGGCATCCGCCAGCCAATCGGGCTCGCCTGTGCGTTGATCGGGTGGGTCATTTAAAGATATTCGCAAGAAATGCAATGATATCGAGTAATTAGCTTGATGCGCTGGCATAGTTGCAAGTGGAAAAAAACCGTTTCTTTCCTAAAAAAACGAAAAAAAAACCGTTTTTTTCCCGGAGGCCAAAATAATGAAACGATATTTTTCCGGGCACTGGAAAAATATCGGAAAATTTCGGAAAAAGTTCCGAATTTTCCAAAAAAAAAGCTTGAGAAGTCGCGAGGTCAGTTTCCCAAATCCTAAAAAAACGTTTTTTTCCAGTAAATATATTTTCCGGAAAAATTGCAACTATATGCGCTGGTGCTCCAAGTGTTAGTAACGATCTCATTGGAACCGACGAGGCTGTGAAAGTTACAAAACAAAACCGGTGCTACCCAAACCTTTCTCAATCCAATGATGCAACTTGGCTCGCTTGTTTTCGCGCAATTCTCTTAGTCGATCAACCTGCTGTTGTATTTCGCTTTGCAGTTGCACCAAATTGGCCGACACCGAATCGGCTTTTTCCTGCAACCGGTCTGAGACCAGTACCTGCAGCTCAAGGCCCTTGTCCGAGACAAGAAGACCGACACGTGACCAGTTCTCGGCCACACACAACGATTTGACCGCATCAGCCCACATCTGGAAAATTGCAACTATTTATCATGACATTCTCGTATTTTCTGATAATGCGCGGCACGAAAAAGTTTAAATCAAGAAAAATCCCCATAAACTTACACCCAAATGCTCAAAAGCGTCAGCGGCAAGCGCGTGTTTCTGATTGGCGGCCAGTCTGTGTGCCATCAACTTCATTTGTTGTCGTTTGTGGTCGTCGGTGACGCCGTCGATTTTGGATGCGACGTGCAGCCAGTGCGACCACATGTTTGCGTTGAAATACACACGCAGCGCGTCCTGATATAGGGGTGCACCGTTGGCAAGGGTCGACTTGCAATTGCTAGAATCAGGCCTTTTTCAAAATAACCCACGGGCTCATTAGTGGCTTAATTGCCCAAAGTCGACTGGCTCATTTAGTTGCTCAGTCTTATTTTGGTACTGGCTCCGTAAATTTCTCCTGGATCGTTCGCCACAATCTAGTGGCCCATCTCATGTTCTTATACTGACGACTCAATAACAACATCAACAGAGCCCTTTGAATGCACATACCTGCCACAACCGTGCTCTCTCATACATGAGTGCAGCCTCGTGCAAGGCGCGTTTGCCCTCCAACGTCCGTGCGTAGAATCCACACACCTGTCTGTACCTATCTGATGTTTCATCCAACACTGTCAAGGCGTGTGCATGTAGCGAGTGGCGCTCAATCAACGACACAGACTCGCACCAATGCTCATCTGCAACAAAATCTATGGCCACTTTATACGCATGCCGAATCAGGTAATTTGGCCAGAAGCAGAGCAGTGCCGGTAAGTTTGATTGTAAACAAAGAGCTTTCAAACACCGCTGCAGACAGCCTGCTGGTGCGCAATGGTGCATGATATTCATAGGCAAACTCAAACTATAATGTTCAAAATAAGGCACGACACAAATTAGGAGACTGCAACACACAAACAGATGCCAACCTTTAGCATTCTTCATATGCTCAACAGCACGACGCCAACGCTCCAAGTGGCAATCGATTCTGAATGACGCGGCAAATCGATATGTACCGGTGAAAAAACATTCACGGGCTGATCAATTACAAAATCAATCGGTTATCAGCTGCCGAAGCCCAAAATCCCACCTAAATTTCATGTACGGTTCATCCAGTCGTCTGAGTTCGCTGAGGAAGGGCGGATACTCTTCGGATCCTTCTGCAACCCTTCGGCCACCAACAAACACAGGTCGAAGTTGAAGGTGGCCAGGGCCATTTTGAATAACGTTTCATCGTCTGTGCTGTACCGGATTTGTCGCAACGCGTCGCTCGTGTAGTCGGCGTATTTGGCATCACCTGAATTAAAAGAGCAAACGTTGCGAGAACATAACCAACATTTGGTCACTGAAAAAAAGACAGGCTGCATTTTAGAGAAACATGGAAAAACAGCTGAGAACAGTCTCTGAGAATAAGCATCGACTTACTCATGTACACGGCAACCACGCCAAGCGCAGCCTCGACGTCTTTGTGTGTCTGCTTCATGTAGGTCACCACCATCGATGACATGTAGAAGGCTCGTTGATCGATTGGTCATTGATCAATTGATCTGACGAATCAACGCGCAGATCACATCGATTTTGTTGGATTGACTTAGTGACTTGGGTGGTTTCGATATGGCATGGCTGTTGTCGGGCCCAATTTTGCGCTTTGGGGCGATTAGCCCGGTGTACATTGTGTCGCATACGTTTGACGCGCTAGTAGCGAAGAAATGTCTGTTGTTGATGTGCTGTTATTTGCCAATTCGCAAATGGTGGATAGAACAGCAGATAAAGGCAAAACTGGTGAGACTACTATTAAGGTTCAGGATTTTATGTTGGAACGCCATTATAGAATATATGATACAAAAATGTTCATTCTGCCGGTTTAGGCAATCATTTTTGAGTTCAAAATAACAACAGACTCACTTTTAGTTCCATGATGAACAAATACAGCAGCGTCGTATCGGCCGGTTGCTCTAATGAACGAGTAGAACATTGGACGTAATTGCTGCAATTATAATTGCGCGACTAAAACACTTTTATGGGGAAAGGGAAATTGCTGAAAAATACCGGTTTGCAAGACCGGGGGCAAATTAGATTCTTATTTATTTTCTTCCAACGGAACAAATGGGAATTACTTTGTTCCTTGAGATAACGAGCCAGGGATCGGGTTTGGGGGCACCTACCATGGGCAGCCAGCTCGAGCTAACAAATCTGACCAATTATATCACTGTAGGAGATAAAGGAGGGAGGGCGGGCCCACAACATACTCACTTCGGGTCAGTAGTGCGTGTAGCAGGTTGAGTTGATTCGGTGTTTCTTCATCAATTCAAAAGCCGAACGGTAGTCGAGTCTGCATCAGACACCCACATTGCATACAAAGCATAAGGTTTTCTCTGCGGGACACTCATAAGCGTCATGCATATGCGCAGCCTGAATATGCTTATTCTGTATGCTAAAGCAAAGTCCTTAACCACGGGGAATTTGCGGAACACGCCAAAAACTACGCACAATGGAACCTATGATTGTAACGAACTGCCTGTAACAAAGTATCTCTCTAGTCGTTTCCCCCCCTGTATTGGGCTTTGTCTTTGGATTTGCATTTCAGCATGGCCACAAATTGTGCGTCGTCTATCAACCTATCGCATCATTCGCATTTTGTTTGTGCCAACGACAACACGCTTGTGTCTGTCGAACAATTGCCCACTCACAACACGTCAAACTTGCACATCTGGCACATTGACCCGTCGTCCAGCCAGATCTGTTTACGGTTGTTGATGTGACTTGTTGCTCAACCCTGGGTATTTTTTTGCCTTGAGCCAAGCAGATTGCGTTCATAGAAATTCTTGTCAGCATTCCTTCTGCAACGACTTTATTAGTGAAATATTACTGAGAGAAAACACTTGTGAAGGCGAGGGTGAAAAGAAGCGTTCAGTGAGACGGTCACTATTGTTATTGCTTACCCTGCATTTCAGCGCGACACACGCTCTGCAGTTTCATGTGTCAGCGCTGCTCAGTGATGTTGCACGCCTGTACTTGCAAGAAAGCACCGGCAACTGGCTGGCGTCTGGTCTTGATAGCGGTTGGTGATTTTGTGTTCCGTTTCGAAGCAGTTGGACAAAGGACAGCCTTCCAATTAATCCTTTATTTCAGACGCACCACCCATGTTCGAGCCGCTCTCTGTGTCGTTTGCGCGTGCGTGCACGACATGCGCGTGTCATTCGTTGCCCGACAGGGACATACCCGTCTTCGTCGGACTCTCGCCATCCCATCAGTTGTTCGTCAACTCGAATCAGGTGTGAACAGGGCAATGTTTAGTAACTCGGTCTGGTGCTCTATAATGTCAGTCACAATTTTGCTCCGACTCACTCGGATATTATTATCAAATGCATTTGTACACATGTAACATCAGCCAGCCGGCCATGCCATGCGCACTGGCTGCACACAGAGATCGATGGTTGATTTACAGATCGCCAACAACGTGAATTCGTTTGTGCTGCACGATCAGTTCCTTTTGATCACCACGCTCAAACACCAATTGTATGTGCTGTTGCTGTCCGATGTGGTGAAGGATGGTGGGTTCAGTTCGATTTCTTGCTGTGTGATACCATTGGCTATGGATTTGATTAACCGCCACGTATTTTCTAGAAGTCCCCTCCAATTGACAGGTTTCGACCTGAGCACCCAACCGAATCGCGCGTTGGAACGCAGTTCACGTCTGGTCACGTCGGTGTCACGTGGTACAAAAGTGGTGCTGCAAATGGCCAGGGGCAATCTTGAAACCATCGAACCCAGACAGTTATTGATGGTGGTCATTGCCCACAAACTTGATCGGTTCGTGTTGTTGTTGCTATGAAATGCTAAATTTACCAAAATGTACATAAGTCACCAATTTTATCAGGGTGGTTGGAATACGACTAGAGAGATACTTTGTTACAGGCAGTTCGTTACAATCATAGGTTCCATTGTGCGTAGTTTTTGGCGTGTTCCGCAAATTCCCCGTGGTTAAGGACTTTGCTTTAGCATACAGAATAAGCATATTCAGGCTGCGCATATGCATGACGCTTATGAGTGTCCCGCAGAGAAAACCTTATGCTTTGTATGCAATGTGGGTGTGCTTGATTGCAGACTCGACTACCGTTCGGCTTTTGAATTGATGAAGAAACACCGAATCAATCTCAACCTGCTACACGACTATGACCCTGAAGTGAGTATGTTTGTGGGCTCCTGCTTACCTTAGTCCCTCCTTTATCTCCTACAGTGATATAATTGGTCAGATTTGTTAGCTCGAGCTGGCTGCCCATGGTAGGTGCCCCCAAACCCGATCCCTGGCTCGTTATCTCAAGGAACAAAGTAATTCCATTTGTTCCGTTGGAAGAAAATAAATAGAATCTAATTTGCCCCCGGTCTTGCAAACCGGTATTTTTCAGCAACTTCCCTTTCCCCATAAAGGTGTTTTAGTCGCGCAATTATAATTGCAGCAATTTACGTCCAATGTTCACCGGTTCATTGAGCAACTGGCCGATACGACGCTGCTGAATTTGTTCATCATGGAACTAAAGTGAGTCTGTTGTTATTTTGACTCAAAAATGATTGCCTAACCGGCAGTAATGAACATTTTGTATCATATATTCTATAATGGCGTCCAACATAAATCCTGAACCTCAGTGTAGTCCACGCAGTTTTGCCTTTATCTGCTGTTCTATCCACCATTTGCAATTCGGCCAATTAGACAGCACATCAACAACAGACATTCCTTCGCTACTCAGCGCGTCAAACGTATGCGACACAATGTACACCGGGCTAATCACCCCAAAGCGCAAAATTGGGCCCGACAACAGCCATGCCATATCGAAACCACCCAAGTCACTAAGTCAATCCAACAAAATCGATGTGATCTGCGCGTTGATTCGTCAATCAATTGATCAATTACCAATCGATCAACGAGCCTTCTACATGTCATCGATGGTGGTGACCTACATGAAGCAGACACACAAAGACGTCGAGGCTGCGCTTGGCGTGGTTGCCGTGTACATGAGTAAGTCGATGCTTATTCTCAGAGACTGTTCTCAGCTGTTTTTCCATGTTTCTCTAAAATGCAGCCTGTCTTTTTTTCAGTGACCAAATGTTGGTTATGTTCTCGCAACGTTTGCTCTTTTAATTCAGGTGATGCCAAATACGCCGACTACACGAGCGACGCGTTGCGACAAATCCGGTACAGCACAGACGATGAAACGTTATTCAAAATGGCCCTGGCCACCTTCAACTTCGACCTGTGTTTGTTGGTGGCCGAAGGGTCGCAGAAGGATCCCAAAGAGTATCTGCCCTTCCTCAGCGAACTCAGACGACTGGATGAACCGTACATGAAATTTAGGTGGGATTTTGGGCTTCGGCAGCTGATAACCGATTGATTTTGTAATTGATCAGCCCGTGAATGTTTTTTCACCGGTACATATCGATTTGCCGCGTCATTCAGAATCGATTGCCACTTGGAGCGTTGGCGTCGTGCTGTTGAGCATATGAAGAATGCTAAAGGTTGGCATCTGTTTGTGTGTTGCAGTCTCCTAATTTGTGTCGTGCCTTATTTTGAACATTATAGTTTGAGTTTGCCTATGAATATCATGCACCATTGCGCACCAGCAGGCTGTCTGCAGCGGTGTTTGAAAGCTCTTTGTTTACAATCAAACTTACCGGCACTGCTCTGCTTCTGGCCAAATTACCTGATTCGGCATGCGTATAAAGTGGCCATAGATTTTGTTGCAGATGAGCATTGGTGCGAGTCTGTGTCGTTGATTGAGCGCCACTCGCTACATGCACACGCCTTGACAGTGTTGGATGAAACATCAGATAGGTACAGACAGGTGTGTGGATTCTACGCACGGACGTTGGAGGGCAAACGCGCCTTGCACGAGGCTGCACTCATGTATGAGAGAGCACGGTTGTGGCAGGTATGTGCATTCAAAGGGCTCTGTTGATGTTGTTATTGAGCCATTAAGAACGTGAGATGAACCACTTGATTTTGGCGAACGATCCAGGAGAAATTTACGGAGCCAGTACCAAAATAAGACTGAGCAACTAAATGAGCCAGTCGACTTTGGGCAATTAAGCCACTAATGAGCCCGTGCGTTATTTTGAAAAAGCCTGATTCTAGCAATTGCAAGTCGACCCTTGCCAACGGTGCACCCCTATTTCAGGACGCGCTGCGTGTGTATTTCAACGCAAACATGTGGTCGCACTGGCTGCACGTCGCATCCAAAATCGACGGCGTCACCGACGACCACAAACGACAACAAATGAAGTTGATGGCACACAGACTGGCCGCCAATCAGAAACACGCGCTTGCCGCTGACGCTTTTGAGCATTTGGGTGTAAGTTTATGGGGATTTTTCTTGATTTAAACTTTTTCGTGCCGCGCATTATCAGAAAATACGAGAATGTCATGATAAATAGTTGCAATTTTCCAGATGTGGGCTGATGCGGTCAAATCGTTGTGTGTGGCCGAGAACTGGTCACGTGTCGGTCTTCTTGTCTCGGACAAGGGCCTTGAGCTGCAGGTACTGGTCTCAGACCGGTTGCAGGAAAAAGCCGATTCGGTGTCGGCCAATTTGGTGCAACTGCAAAGCGAAATACAACAGCAGGTTGATCGACTAAGAGAATTGCGCGAAAACAAGCGAGCCAAGTTGCATCATTGGATTGAGAAAGGTTTGGGTAGCACCGGTTTTGTTTTGTAACTTTCACAGCCTCATCGGTTGCAATGAGATCGTTACTAACACTTGGAGCACCAGCGCATATAGTTGCAATTTTTCCGGAAAATATATTTACTGGAAAAAAACGTTTTTTTAGGATTTGGGAAACTGACCTCGCGACTCTCCAAGCTTTTTTTTGGAAAATTCGGAAATTTTTCCGAAATTTTCCGATATTTTTCCAGTGCCCGGAAAAATATCGTTTCATTATTTTGGCCTCCGGAAAAAAACGGTTTTTTTTCGTTTTTTTTAGGAAAGAAACGGTTTTTTTCCACTTGCAACTATGCCAGCGCATCAAGCTAATTACTCGATATCATTGCATTTCTTGCGAATATCTTTAAATGACCCACCCGATCAACGCACAGGCGAGCCCGATTGGCTGGCGGATGCCGACTTGTACTCGGAGGCGACCAGCACCACTGGTATGAGTCGCATATCGAATGTGTCAACGGCTAAGTCAGTCGTCAAACGACAGCGAAAACGGGTGGGTGTTTTGTTTTGCAATCTTAGATAATATACACTGCAAAAAATAATTTTCACAACAAAGTTTCGAGTAAAATAGACGATCTGTGACGTTCGTGTGCTTGTCAAATAAAATTGATCTTTCCTGTGCAAGTGTACCCCGCCCGGTCACCTGGTTGCTGACTGAAATGTGGACATATTTGTTTTGTATTTGACACAGGATGCAGCCAAACGCAAGGCCAGCACCAAACACGGCAGCCGATGGGAGGACATGGCGTTAATGCAGTCGATTGGTGATCGAGTCAGACAAATCGATGCCATACAAGGTCGGCTGATGGTGCACAGTGACCGTGTCGTGTTTGAAGGTGTTAGACTCTTGTAACATATCAAAATAAAGCTTTCACTCCACAATATGTGCGTGAGTTTATTTCGATGGCATCGGCTAGCTGGTTACAAGGAGTCGTGTATGCAACCACTGCGGGCGTAGACGGCCAGCTGATGTGTCATATTTGAGCATATTTTATGTCCGTTGCACCTGAAACAGTTCAGCAAGTCTGTTACGGCAACACAATGCATCACGCGCTATTACAGACGATCTGGCGCATCTGTTGCCGGTTGCGATGCATTATGTGAGCCTGCAATCGCCGTGCATCCACACGCTGCACAACACAATGCACGATGCAATACGATTCGTGTCCCTCGTATGCACACAGGTGTGGCCGACCAAATGGATGCCGCATGAATTGCCGGGACCGTTGGAGGAATTGGTATGCGTGCATTGCGATCGGCTGTAGAACTTGGTTGATGTAATTGGGTTAACTAGTCCTGCTTACACCATTTATACTAGTGTGATCGCACGGAATTCTTTTGTTGCATAATCCGACTGCCGTCAAGAAAACAGAATTCTTAATTGAGAATTGTAAGTAAAAATATTGGCCCCGGATTGGACATTATAAAGTTTATTTGTGCACGTGTTTGTTCAATTTTTCAGTACCTCGATGCAAACGAACAAATTCAAATTCCCAACGATCTATCGAATGCGATGCCACCTGCCGTTGGCTTTGGTTAGTTCCATCTTAAGTTGTCAAGGTGACTCGAACCCAAACTCTTTCAATTTTAGAATCCTGTATGGCGAAACCATGCGTTCGTGAAACGGTGCCTTGGTGCAATCGTTTGTTGCATGAAATGTGCACTAAGTGATCCAATGTGATACGTTACAATTGTTATTGTTGTTTCTGTGATTTTTTATTGTTGACGTTGTTGCTCGTTATTATTGACCTTTGGCGTTCGATATATCTCGAGAATTACTTGAAAAAAATGATCGAACGTCAGAACGCAACTTATTCGTTGCCCATGTCAACCCTTGCGGTGACCGCTTCATGTGTATCCACGCGGTGACTCCGAAAGGAGTTTGTCACGGAAAAAAGAAATCTTATTCATTCTTTTTTTTTTTTTTCCGAACGCTGCGTGTCAGTCAGGCAGCTTCATGCTTTGTGGGGCTGCTTTCACCAAGCAACAGTCGAATGGATTAAACATGTGAAAGACCTGTATGTTGTCAACCGGAGAAAACCGAATAACTCCCCCGGAATTTTATTTGGTGTTTGCTTCTGATGTGAGATTAAAGGGCTCGGGACATAACCGAAGGAAGGGTGGCAGGGCATATTGGTATATACCGTTGGAAAACCTTCTGACAGCCTATGTTACACACAAGTTTTAAGCTCCTTGGAGATTCGCTGCGCTCGGCGGGGGACTGTCCTTTCCTTCCAGAAGAATTTTTCTCTCCCTGCTCCAACCGCGGGAAAATACTCCTGATCTGCTGCTGTCCTCGCAAGTGGACGACATAACTACAGCTTCTTGTTACTTCTTGCCACCACTTCTTCCGCCGCTCCCACCCTTCTCTCGCGGGGGGCGACCATCCCTCCAATATCCGCCTTTTTCTTCACACCAGTTTTTCCCTCCTTTTTTTTGCCGCCCTTCTCTCCGCTGCAGACATAGAGATGGATAGAAGAGCAGAGCAGTATCTAACGACCAGAAGTAATTTTTTTTTATATCTCAGCTCTTGCCCCGCTACGTGACAGAACTTACAATGCATTACATTACCACATAGGCTTACCTTTCTCTAGGACATTTATCCCCAGAAGTCCACCGCTTATATCCCACTCACTACATCGCATCCGCAACAAGATCTGGATAGACAGCCTTTCTATATCCGCCTACCACGGTGCCTACACCCCATGGGTACACCTCTCTCAGCTAAGCCAGATAAACCTAGAAGATATATCCTTCTATATGTCCACTTCATATATAGCAACTCCAAAGATATATCTCCGAATAACTTTCCTACAGTGTAGCTCTCGCCCGAAATAATACTAGCGCCTGAAAACACTAACTATAAAAATCTCTTTACAAAAACTTGCTTTTACACTCACTCCACAGTTAACCATCTCGTCACTTTGTCCGATTCTTGTCTACTGACCGATACATTAACAGCTTATATAATATGGTCATATCACTTATCCTTCGCTACCTCTTTCAGAGCTACATCTGTGAAGCCATCAGATGCGAAAGCTACTCAGAACCGACTAACCTCCACAGTACCCCTTCACTTCTACAGTACTCCCACCGATTTCCAACTCTTCTGAAGTCCCTAGATTTCCTTCTTTGCTTTTCTCTGCCTTTTTCCTTCCTATTCCCTACTACCCGCCAACTCTTTACCTCCCTTCTCCCCATATCTACCCGACTATACGACTTCACGGTCTTTTTTCTCTTTCTTTTCCCTAACTCCACACGTCACCCCACGGCATTCCGATCCCAAAACCTAAATCCCTTTTCTTTCCTCTCGACTCTACTATTCTCTTTCACACTCTCTTTTCTGCACCGCACACCACCTCCACGAAAAGAGCAACCAACTTTTCTCCTCGAAAAATACCGCCTTTTCACACTTCTCACCCCCTCCCCGAGAGCAGCACTTCTATCAACTACTGAAGTTATGATAAGAAATCCTCCAGCTTCTTATTCCTACCCATCCATTCCTTACCTTCCGTCCGCTTTAATTTCTTCCCGCACCGTCCAACCTGAAAAAAAACACTCTCTTCTCCACACGAAAACTCTCCCCCCCGAGAGAAGCCAAACCCCCAGGAACCTAAGCCTTTCCCCACCAAATCCTTCCGAGTTCCTTTCACCGCGGGACACACTGCCCCGCCCCCCCCCCCCCGCCCCCTTAAAGGATAAAAAATATTCCTACACAGGAATCTCTTCGGAATTTATTATGGCTGTTTTCCGGTGTTCAACCCGTCCGGTGAACACAGTTTAACACCACCCCACCCCCCCTGCTTACCCCACACCGTCCCCTCCCCCCCACACCCCCCCCCATCCCCCAGGCCGCCACCCTCCTACCCTCACACACTACTACAAATCGACACCATTGCCTCACTAACCCACAAAACAGAAAACAGAGAAAATACATCGGCCACCGACCACCTCCACTCCGCACCGTCCGTACCTCTCCGCCGCCCGACCCCACCCCCTCCCAAGCAACCACCTCCCCCCTCCCCCTTCTCCCTCCTCCTCCCCCCCCCCCTCAACAGGCCCTTCCCCACCAAACTATTTCTCCCCCCTCCCTTCCTCCCTCCCTCTCCGCCGCGCTTCTGCCTCCACCGCACGCACCCGCGCGGGGCCGCTCGCCTCACTACCCAGCCAGAGCCCACCCCCCCCCCCCTCCGCCCTCCACAAACCCCCCCCCTTCCCCCCCCTTCTCTCCCTCTCACACGCGCTCGCGGCGGACCGGCCCCGCCTCTGCCTCCCCCGCCTCCCGCGCGCGGCCGTCCCCCTACTCTCACCCAGAATCTCGTACACCCCCACCCCTCTCTTCTCTCCCAAAACAAAAACTACAGCCAACCGCGCACACCACACCACACATCCGCGACAACACACATGGCTCCTCCTACGCGCTCCTCCAGCCAGCCGACGACCCACACAGCGCATCCCCCCCCCCCCCCCCCCCTTCTTTTAGCACTCTCCTCCCCCCTCGACCCAAAGACCCACCAAACAAAGCCAGAAAAGCCACCCCCGCCGAAGAGAAACCCCCCCCAAACCTCCCGCAAAACCCCCCTCCCCCAAACCGCCCCCCCCCACTAACTCCATCCAGTCCCCCAAACCCCCAAAAACAAAAACACCACCCCCACCCACCACACACCTCACCACGCCACCCCACCCCCCCCCCCGACCAACCCCCACCAAGCCCCCAACAGGACCCCCCCCACACCGCCCCCAACCCAGCACCCCACACACCACCCAACAACCCAACCACCCACCAACCCCCCCCCCCCCACCAACCCACCCCCCACCACCCCAACCCCCCCCACCCCCCCACCCCAACCCCCCCCCCCCCCCCCCACCCCCCCCCCACCCCCACCCACAACCAAAGCCAGATAAAAGGTTCATTGAGAATTTGTTTAGCAAATGAAATCTGTTATATGTGCGTATGTTGGGGACAGACTAAACTTGTCAAGTTTCTCCAAAAGGAGCGAAAAAATATTTTCCCCGGATATCAAGTCCATGAGCAGCTGATGTTCCTTGGAAAACTTTGGAGGCAAACCCAACCAACATTTTTCGGAGGTCTCTATTCGACATTTTCGGGAAAGTCACATCGGTGTGGAACAATGCAGCACATTGCACAGAGAGAGAAACGGAAAATATGTACATATAGAACCCAGTTATAGTTGAAGTAAACTGCGTGATCACGTTCCGTTGCTCATATTGCGCCCCTGTGCAAAGGAGCCAGCCGGAGTTTTCCACTTGACCCGTAGAGCGCGGTGGGAACTACTGGGTATCGTATCCAATCAATCACCTCAGGAAATTTTTTTTAAAAACCTTCGGGTACTCGTGGGGCTCGCGCAGGGCGGTGGTTTAGGTTTTGGATTGTTCTTAGGCTTAGGCTTCGGCCTATGGCTGGTTTAAGTGTAAGCAGCCGCCAAAGGCTAATTATGGGCCTGAGCTTGCGCCTAACCAACGCCTGGTGCAGTCCCACTAGTGCCCGGCTTCACCTACATAGATTCAATTTCCTGCCTCAGGGGCTCCAAATACAAAATTCCGGTCACCAGGCCGCAGGCCAGTGTTTTGGCGATCACACCTGAAGTATCTTTCTTCATCTAGTGGCCATTTCTGTCCTTGTGTCCAAACCTGTTTTACTGCTGTGGCACAGTGCTGGTCAGCGTGCTCCTATCTTACATCTGATGATCCCTGATGTTTCAAACGTTCAGTGCTGATGATGTTGGCGCCACTGAATCGGACATTTTTCAGTTGATAGAACGAGCGCTTTCTGATTTGTTGGTCCTCCGTTACATGCAGTAGTTCAACACCGTGCTTATGGCTGGCGCGCCTTGAGTTTTTCTAAATCCAGAACACGAACATTATTTGTACGCAAAAATGCAAAATGCTTGCGGATGTGTGAATTCCGGATTTAACCCATGCCCGCCCTTAGGCACTTTCATGCTAGCTATGTCATATATGCATTTTTTTTCCTTAATAATTGCTTAATTTACGGCAAATTTTGCCTTTTCGCTTAGCAACACCGACTTGTGCGTTTTCGACGGATGTCGTTGCCAACCGCTACGTCAAAGCTGGAGTTATACTTGTCCATTTCGGGTTTTCGACAATGAGGACAAATTTTTGTTTGAAACATATTTGGTGATAGAGTTGGGGCACTAATTTCGACCAGCGTAAAAGTTGTTCCCTTGCACCAAATGAACAACTTTTACGCTGGTCGAAATTAGTGCTCGAACCCTATCAGAAGTTATGACTATATCAAAAATTTGTCCTCATTGTCTACAAGCCCAAAATGGACAAGTATGACTTTGCCAGCCTGCGGCAAATTTTGCTTTTTCGCTTCAGCAACACCGACTTGTGCGTGTTTTCGACGGATGTCGTCCCCAAAGCCGACAATTTCGTCTGCGTGATTCCCACCAGCTTACCGATTCATTCTGATTTGGAAGGTTCTATCACGAGCCTTTCTTTACTAGACTTTACTATGTAGCGTGATTGCAGTTCAATTAGTATCCAGAATTCTGACTCAAGATACTTTCTTTCGTGTTTTATGCTTCATGTTCAACTCGCATTTTATTTCGTGGTGATGAACGGCACACATGGCTCACATATGTATTTTAAATTTGTGGATTTTTCTCATTTCGTTATTTTGTTGTTAATGACGTACATACTATCATCATAATTTGTGCAAAATATGACTGTGATCAAAATGGCAGATGAATTACAATAACGTTACAATAATACAAGTATCATACAAATAAATTGGTCAGCACTATTTGTTTCTGT
>JASAMV010005598.1:0-45463 GCA_030248065.1 Rhynchonema sp. JSB1_4
TGATTTATGGAATTGAGTGTATTTGACGTGTACAGTGACCACAGAATCATACGATTGTCGTTGGTGCGTTGATTGGGTGATTATCTTGAATGCTGGCTCCTTCATTGAAGCTAGTAGTTGCCTTTTATCAGCGTGTGTGAGATATTTTGTGATGGTCGGTGCTAGCTTGGCTCCATTTGGACCGCTATGCCATCGTCAAACTTGGATGACCTGTGTTGTCGTCAGTGGTGTTTGGGATGGATGGTGGGAACTCCGTCAGTATCCTGTGTCTGGTATCTTGATTTTTTCACTCAGGGGTATCCGATATCCTGACTTTTCTTTTCGTCCAGTCGTATTCGACCCTAAAATTCTTCCGAAAACCGTAAAAGGCGACAATTTTTTGCTCTTCCGACAACGATTTTGTTCAATTTTCCTCTAAAAAATTCACCTTTTTTAACATCCCCCTGGGTACCGAGATTTATTTGTTTTGAGTATCCGGTATCCGAAAGTTTTGGATTTGGTATCCGGTATCCTGAATTTATCATTTCCGAACGACGCCACTGCTTGTCTTGGTCACGTGACTTCTTGTTAGTCTTGGGTGGATGTCCCTAATTTTGGCATATGTCCCCCGAGATACATATCCGATCCGATCACCAAGTTTGATCCAATATCAGAAGCATTGCGCAAGCACCCCCTTTTCATCTTGCAGAGTCTGTCCGGCTACGCGAATCGTTACGGTGGCAGCGGCGGTGGCGGTTGTGCGTCTTCATCGGACGCGACCTCGAACGGTGCCACGTCATCGTCGGGATACCTGACGAACGCCAGTGGCACCGCCGGCTCGTCACGTGTGCCCTCAACCAACAGTGTCAACGCACAACAACACACGGCTGCGACGACGTTGGATTATAAAGCTGTGAGTTGACATGGTCCATTATTATGCCGTCATAGGGATTAATGTGAATGTATCGGTATTTGAATTGGACATTCCATTTGGTCGTTATGTGCCAGTGCTGTTGATGACTGAACTGTATGAGTGAATGGTCACTATTTGTGTAGAAGGTGGACTGGCAGCAATGGGAACTGTGTGTGATTGACAGACAACCGTGACGCGTTACGTCAGTCAGTGTTAGAATCAGTGTAGTTCCTGGAGGGGAGCGGGCAATTCATTCCCCGGCTCTGGTTCCGTTACTCCTTTGTTCTCCACAGGGTGCATTGAATTCCCAATTTTTTGGCTGAAACAGGCATCTTTAAGCCTGAAATGGGTATTTTTAGGCCTAAAATGAGTCAATATGTCGAAAATCGCAGAATAGGCCGTTTTCTCTATAGGTTTTTTCCGAAAAGGGCAAAAGTAAGCAAATTTCCCCCTCTTAAATGACTTAGTTTCGAAAGTGGATCTCCTCTTGCCCCCTTGAGGGGTACATTTAATTCCGCTTCAGAAATACTGAGGCCACTGAGGGTACACTTAATTCCCCGCCGGACCAGGAACTACACTGCTAAGGCAGGGTCGATACCGGTACGGTACTAACTTTTTTGGTTTTAGAATATTTTGAGTTTTCTCGGAACTGATAAGCGACAAATTATGACACGATTGACCTTCATTTATCTCTGACGAAACGTTTTTCATGCACACGTGGGTAAGATTGGGCCGTATTAACCTTGAAGTCAAATCCACTGGCACGGACTCGGCATGGGCATGGGTAAATTTGGTTCAGCTGTGTTTTGCGACAGAGGTGGTGGCGCACTGATTTCGACCAGCGTAAAGTTTGTGCATTTGGTGAAGGGAGAGCCAAGTCCGTGCCAGTCACGCACGCACACACGTACATTTAATCATCTTTCAAGCAAATTTTCAAACGCAATCGAAATCGATTTTTAGTTATACGAACGTGAGCTGAGCAACAACGAATCGTTACGGCAGAAAATCGAGGACCTGGAAACTCAGTTACGACGCTCGCGCATTGATGACCCTGTACAGGTGGGTGGGGGATGATTTGTTGGTTATATACTACCTGTGAGACATCAGCTGGCTAACTGTCGGTCTGTTCGTTTGCGGCTGGTTAATGTTTCACCGCACATGCAGCTTTTGGCTATTTATTGATAAAGAAATGTCAAGCCGCTTTTTCAGAATGGCGTGGTGAGCAGTAACGGTCTGATTCACAAATCTTCGGATTTTGACACCGGAGAACGCAGAAAGTTCGAACGAAGGATAGCTGAATTGGAGGAACAAGTGAATGTAAGTCTGTGAAACATTAAAAGTAGCTATTGCAGTTTGTCTGCGCTCATGATTTAGTTTTGCTATTTTGTTATTTTTGTTTGTTTAGTTAGCAAAGAAAAATGACTAGACCACTGGCGGGATGGCTAACGGGCTGGGTAAGCTTCCGTGCGGCGTCCTATGGCGATATTACTGTGTATTTGTTCTGGGCCCTTTGTATTTGCCAAATTAACTATGGATTGGATTGCCCAGAGTGGGCGTTTAGACAGCTCGCACCGTAGATGATTTTGTTGGGTTTGCGATTTGGTTAGCTACATATTTAGTTCTGTTGCGGTTGCGGGAGGCTTACCTGGCTGACTTTGGTTGAGTGGGGTTGTGTTTCATTTTTTTAGGTTTCATGGTTTCTTTTAATTTCAATTCAAGCACCAGACGGAAACTGTCACGGAATCGGTGCGTTTGCGCAGCGAAAATGCAGCTCTGGTCAGGGTGCTGTCCAAATTGGCTCAACGCACAAATGTCGTATCACCCCAGCCAAAATAGAGCACAACTATTGTGTTTACGAGTAAGAATTGAGCAATTTACGTTGAGTGCAATCCCCATCCGATCCGCAGTGTTTGTTACCTGGGAATTTTGCCTGTTTTTTTGCTGTGCGTGTTTACAATTTTGTTTTGCGCTACTAATTCTTGTTGTTTTTGTTCAAGCTGCGGTGCCTTGGTGTGCCATAAAAATCTAAGGAGCCTAACGAATGACTATTCGACAATGTTGCCATGAAGACCGGATTTCAAAGCGCCCCACATGTAGCCTAACACCAGCCATGCGTAGAAAATTACATGTCCACAAGTATTTGTTAAATTGAGTGATCCAACTTCTTACTTCTTCTATTTCAGGTTGTGGATCAATTGCGAGCCGATAACAAGCGGTTAAAAGACGAAAATGGCGCACTGATTCGGGTTATTTCTAAATTATCGAAATGAAAAATACAAACATTAATAATATCATATTATCAGTTAAATTATGAATTATGTTTTTGTTTGGTTTCGTGCTGACGTGACTGCTTGTGCTTGTATTATACTTGTTTGTTTCATGTGTCTTCTTCTATTACTATCCAATAAGAAAAGCACATAATTACGTTTGACCCAAGAGTTGTTCAAATATGAAAAAGTTGCTCATTATAGTTGTTCTTGTGGAAACTCCTGATTGTTTCTTAATTCGGAGCGGCAAGTCTCCTGAATGATCTGCAAGATCGAACATATTTCCGTCTGTTCCGTCTTGTGAATCTATCCTGGAATATTTATGTGCGTGAGAACCAAAAATTGATTGAAATTGGTCGTAATCCTTCTAAATTTGACCCTGCAATTTGACTGCTGTGAGACAATTGTGACTGAATGGCATATGTGCGTGAACTTTTCATCAGCAGTTTTGATCTGACCCTATTATGTTGTGTTGTGAAACATCAGCTAAGCGCGCTCAGCCTATAATCACTGGTTAGCTGATGAGTCAAAAATTGTTCAAGTTTTTGTGAACTGTAATATGACTTGGTTGTTCGTCACTCTTCCCTCAAGCGATAGGTTTTCCACAATGTTATGCAACGGAGTGCTATTATTTTCCCGTATATACGTTGTGTGTGAAGCATCACCCGTTACACGTTTGGCTTTCATTTAAAAATTTACAGTGCTGGACTTATTTCGATTTTGTTGTGTCTTCACATTTTTTGTTGTTTTTTTTATTTTACTGGAAAAAAATCATGAATTGGTACTGGAAAACGTCACGGTGCAGTAACTAAGAGGTGTCGAAAAAACGCTTGCCATTGTTCTGATAAAGGTTTCCGTAGTTTTCTTCAGTTGGCAAGCGCTTTTTAGCACTTGGGTTTGTATCGGTTCATTCAAAAATTACTGGTTGTGTGTGATATTCAGAAAAGCTGAGAATTTTGTGAACGTAGGTAATTACACTAGTATCTGTTTTGTTGTGGATGAACTTTTTCGAGATGTAAAAATGACTAGGTACTTTTATTTGATCCATCCATTTTTTCCTCTGCATAACGGTTGTTCACCCCTGCCCTTTGTACACACACACTTGTGTTTATTTATATTCAGAATATGCAAGATAAATTAATGAACCGAGCTGATTTATGCTTGTTATCAAGTTGAATGCACCAAATTTAGGACTTGAACAGCTGATATCACGTAATATTACCATTAAAAGTACGAGCTATGGACCCTCTCGTTTCCTGGATTCGGCCCGCAACCTTTCGTTTTCGAGTTTTGATTCACTGAGTTCCTAAAAAAGATACAAAATTGCTCAAATCAACAATTTAAGAAATTCAAACTTCAATTTACAGAAACACGGCGGTACATTTTCGTCCTGTTTTCACAGCAGGCTGGTGCTCCAGATCGTCGTCAGTACCACCATTTATCCACCAAAGGGTTGTGTGACCCAAAAGTAAGCCATACCTGCGTCAACTGCGCTATGGTGGCCTCCATGTTGATGATTTTATCGTTTTGTTCAGCCAATCTTCGTATGAGCAATGAATCGTGATGGCTGCGTGCACTGGTTGATGTCAGACTCGCGTGACGCTGCAAATTATTATACAATATTGGTAGACCGTGAAACATAAGCTTGTTGGGCATGTCAGGATTCATGGATGACAGAAATCGAGGAATGTCGGGACCACCAAAAGAGATGAGGCACCTTGGCCGAATCAAATTTGCGGACACAAGCTGTTCCATCAGCAAGCCAGGCATGGTCCAGTGGCCTGCTGTTTCACGCTCACGGTGTTCTATGATAAAACGTTTTGTTGTCTCACGAACTGAACACAGGATTGTCAAAAACATCCGTCATCCAAAAAAGCGTTTGTTCGGGCAAGTGAGATGCTGTAGAACCTGAGCCCAAGCATTGGCATGTAATGTAATGGTACACGTTATCATGGCAAAAGCCGCGGACGCTGTTTTGCTTTGCACACTATTCACTCCGAAAAATCGATGCCCTTTCAAAGTTGACCAATCCAAACTGACGATTTGCAATCGCTGCGTTCCAGTCGCGGCATTGCTGTTCGATTCACTACTGGATGACGCATTGCGCGCCCGACATTGGTCAACCCCTCCTCCGCCGTCCTCCACCTGCTCAACCATATTCCTCCGCTCGGGTGAGTGCGAGTTGAGCAACTGCTGCATACCGGCCATGCGGATCTTTTGCACGTGCGCCTGCGTAGGTGTAACGCGTGTACGTGACCAGACCCGAACGTTCAGAACCTTGCCTATAAACGGGCTAGCAAACTCGGTCCCAATCAATTCAGGCCGGCTATCGTATATGTGTAGCTTGAGTTTTGGCGCAGATTCTCCAACCAAATAGTGCTCGAAAATACATACGATGCCGGATTGCGTCTTCCCCTAACAATCAGACTAAAATACAGTTGCTTGATTCCTGTCATGATGGCGAGAAAGTGGAATAAATCGAAAAAGATATACAGTCTCTCACCTGAAAGTCAGAATCGTTAGGAGGCAATGTTGCCATCGGTGGGCCATCAGCCAGGTCGCATGCGCTGATCAGAGATGCTGAGTCGTAGTCGGCTGTGTTGTCCTGATGTGTGAGTGGAGGAAGTTTGTGTTCACCGTTGGATTGTGGACTCTTTTTTTATACCATAGTTAAACGCAGACTTGCCATGGACATCGTCAGTGCAAAGTGACCAGGAAGACCGCGCAAGCGAAAATAATGTGAAACGCAAACTAACGGACGAATGTGATGATCTACCATATTATATTGTGGTATTGTGCGACATTAACTTTACTCACTAATTCGATCACTAAAGTTTGACAGATGATGAGCCAAAGTCGTATGCACCTGGTATCAACGTTAAAACGCACCTCACAATCGGCGTCCAGATCCGATTGCGACTTGCTGCCTGCGACCAGCAGCATTGCGGATGACGGTGGGATGTAGCCGGCAAACTTGGGTGCACTCGTTCCAACGGGGGATATCACATCGATCTGGACTGGTTCGAATGGGGGGATACCACATTGGTCAACTCAAGTGGTCAAACCACTTCATCAACTCAGCAGCCCCGAGTGAGCGCGAGAAATAATATGGCATTCGGGGTGAGTTGACGAAAGTGATTTGGCCACTTGAGTTGACCACTGTAACATACATACACGCGACATGGGGGATTTGTCGTCCAGCTATGTATGCAAGTTCTTGGTTCGTCCGGTTTTCACAGACAGTTGGTTGGCCAAGACACCGTAGGTTCCATGCGAACACGCCTACGGCAAGCGTGCGCATTTTTTTAATCTTTTGGGGGCTTAGGCCTATGCTCTCATAAAGCATGACTTTGTTGCGAACAAAGGTGCAAGGAAGGCAAGCTGGAGCTGTACTTTTGACCCGCCAAAGCATTTTTCGTTGTGGATAACTGACCGGTTTAAAACCATCGTTGTCCTGCTGGTTCTTTCCTTCGTCACTAGTCTGAAACGGCATAGGTTTTCGGAATGAAAAATCTCTGTTGTTCGTGTCTGATGACTACAGAAAAACATACATACATATAGTCCAGCAACAGCTAACGCAGAATTTATGGCAGCCACACTGCCTGATTGGTAAAGCGGAAAATCCAGTGATAAGCTTGCCCGGTTTTAGACCGGAAGTTCGCAGACATTTTTTTCTTTTTCTTTTTTGTCTTCTTCTTCACTTTCAGACTCGGCTTATTCAACGCTTCGGTGCCTTCAAAAAGTTTTTTTTAATTTTTGGCTGGCAGCCACTTCATATAATTGCCTTCGTTTGTGTCGTTATGCAGAAAAATTCATGCTTTGGCCCCTACTTTTTCTCTTTCTTCCTCTCGCGTTTTTTTGCTTGCTACCGTAACCCCAGTCGAACCATTCCAATTTTCATGTCTGAAGCGAGCGCGCACGTTTTCCGCTTTACGGATCAGGCAGTTTCACTGCCATAAATTCTGCGTTAGTTGTTGTCGGACTATACGTGCAAGGACCTTACCGTATTATCCTTATCCCCCTTCTGGGCCTGTGGTTGTTCACTGTTGGACGGATTGTCAGCTTGATTCGTCAAGGAGAGTTTGTGTTTATTGGCCGCGTGGTGTTTTTTGTTGCCGGAAGTTTTGTGATAGTGATGCCCTTTAGTGGGACGATTTTGTTTATCACTAATCTGATTATTTGATGCTGCACCATTGTTGTTGCCTTGGGTTGCCCACGGGGAACGCTTGGCACGACGCCAAGTCGATGGGGACTCCACTGGAATGTAAATTAGGGAAGTACATATGTACCTATGTAGGTCAATCTTTCAGGCTATTTTTTTGAAATTACTTCTTGATGACAACCTGACATAATACTGTAACTTCGCAGGTTGAATTTTCTACACCGCAGACCAAACCGCAATGAGTTGTTGGGTGTTGGGAATTTTTGGCCGGGGTCATTCTTGTGGTTGTTGGCATGCTCGTCTTGCAGTGATTTACCGACACAAAGCAAAAATTTATGATACATGAAAAATTGCAAGAAAAACTATAATATATCATGTATAACTGACCTCCTCCCAATTGTTTGTTGAACAACTTGCGTGTTGTGCCAGGTTCAGTTGATGTTTCACATCGACTATTACTATTGCCCGTTGGAGGCTTGCGATCACCAGCGGCTTGTTGTTGTCTTGATGTCATCGCGTTGACTATTGGCAATTGTTCTGAACAGAATTTTTCATTATTGAAAAAGTATGTGAGAAATATTTCCACCGTGAACAATGGGTATGTCTAGCTCAGGCCTTTTTTTCCGCATAACTATAATAAAGCAGATTATGCATTGCACGCTTTATCTCAAAAAAGTTCAATAAACATGGCTCACACTAAAAAGCTGAACAACGCTGCTCCGAAAGCATGGCAGCCGCAACCTTGGCGAACCGACTGTACGATACCAGCCAGCAAGCAACCAGTCGACACCGATACTAAACTGAACGAGCGAGCGCCCATACGTTATGGAAAGTCATTTCTGTAAAAGCGCTGCGCAATCTATACCTATGGGCCTATAGCCAACATTTTCCATAACTGACAACGTAAAGGGAGGTCTGACATGCGATACGCTGATATGAACCAGCCTGTGAGCTTTGTGCAGCTGAGCCGGAAACACAAAAAGACGGCTTGTGTTCCCGACCCGGCCTGACCTGAGGCTTTGCCTGCACACACACACCGCACAGGAGCACGGCGGAAAGGAAAGGGTTCTGAACTGAACGTGATAATTTGACCATGCCGTCGCAATGGCTGATCCAGCTTTTGGCCAAGGGAGTGGCCAAATCCACAAAGTCGTTTTTATCCAGTGCTTATTTCATTTTTAAAGTCATTTTTACTAAGTGCTTTGTTTAAAATCTGGCGCTTTTTTACGCCAAGCACTGCACAGAATATAACCATGCTCGCGCAGCGCGCGAAAGATTTTGCCACTTTCGTGTACGCGACCATCAAATTGTAGTGGCAATGGGTGACGCGCGAAGCGCACGTTTTTAGGACGTTTGAAATGCTTCAGAGAGGCAATCCTGCAATTCGGGAGTCCTTTTTTCTTCTTATTTCCGAAGCGGTGCCCTCCTTTCAGGGGCTAACTTGAGCAAAGGGGGCCATTGTCCCATGTGCCACTTTCTGGATCCGCCCTTGCCATGCTGTGTTGTTCGGCCGCCGTTTCCGGCCGTCTGTGTGGCTGCAGAGAGAAGAAAAACATGATTAAACTTTGCTGGAAACTGACCTGAGAAATGCACGAAAATAAAAGACAGTATTTTTTGAGAAAAGATTGAGAAAAGCAAAAAAAATTCGACCAAAAAATATCTCGAGGATTCCAATATGTTCGTCCTTTATCAAGCGGTTTCTGGTTCTATTCTGTGCTTTGCTTGAGTTTCAACTCGCAGACATTCACGGACTGATTCAGCAGGTCACAAAAACAGCCAAGCAGTATTCGAATAAAACAGGCCCGCCACCATGCTATGGCAGTGATGTTGGCTGGTCAAACTCAGTGAGTGTGACAAAATTCGGCTGATGATTGGTGTCGCTGGCAAGGGTCACTAGTGTTAATACGGGTGGGGGCGGTTGAAACGCCGTGGTGCCTTTGACGCATTGAAGTAACAAAAGTACCCCTAAACATGCTCCTGGGCTGCCCGTAGCTTGTTACTGTCACCTGACTGCCGCCAATACTATTTCTGCAACAAGTGTATTCGTCATGCCGGCCGCCGACGCTACGACCTGTTCAATGGGCTTGGCGCATGTTCATGCATTGTCGAAAGGGATATTTTGTTGCAAAAAATGTCGGTTTTGGTACGGTGTATTGTACTGACTGATGATGTCCTGATGCACCATATGTCGGTGAAAATTGAATGCCAACAAAAAACATTTTCGCAGGTGGTGGTAGGATATGTATATCATTTCAACATAAATCTGACGGTTAACGCACGCCAGAAGCTTGACGCCTTAGTGTGGCGTTTGTGCAGTCAACTTCGTAGACAGCAGGTATAATTTGTTTGCGTATAAACTGCTTGCTTGTCAAATTGAAAGACTTCTAACAGGCAATCGAGTTTTGCAACCCATTTCGGAACGACATAGTCTGCGAGATGCTCATGTGTGTCACTCTTTCCAAATCGATTTGTATTCGCGGAAAGAGGCGCATGGACTTTCCTTCCTCTGCTTTGCAGTGCGTGTTGTTCCGTCTCACAGCTGCTGCTGCTGCAAAGCCACAAGCTGCAACAAGCGCTCTATGCACGTGTTCCGGGCTCGCATACGCAGCCAGTTTTTACTTAATTTTTGCATTTCGGACTCCGAGGGTGCGTGCTTGTTTTCTAATTTTCGTGCTTTGCTCGTGCCGTGGTAAAGAAATGGGACGGACCAGCTTTGACAAATTGCAGTAGCAGTTTCAAGACGAATACGAGAAGTCCTCAACTCAATTGAAGCTCTTTTGAAACGGCTTTTATACGCATAAGATACGCAATGAACAAACACATTCTATGGTGAAACTACATTATTCACCCACAGTTAAATGGCGACAAATGTAGTCTCATTTGATGAAACCGATGGGTTTTGCTTGCAGAGACCGGCCGAATTTATCCTGTGTGGCGTGTGTGCTGGTGGTGCCTTGTCAGGCAATCAAAAGCATGTGTTAGCAGGGTGATGTGCTATGTGAAAGGTGCACCACGCACACAGCATGTGTGCATGAAGTGATAAGACATAACAGCGTGTTATGCCCAGAGGTACAGTATGTGTGTAGAGCTTCTACATAGCTTCGAAGTTGGAAGTCGTAGATTCGAGGTGCCCCATTTTACGTCACAGGGATGTGGGATCTGCCTTGTTGCAACTATGCGTATTCAGGCAAACAAGCTGTCTGATAGAATGTTTGGCATGATTTTTGAAACTCACTAACCATAGAATTCCGCTTTTCATCATATTTCGAAGTTCAATAAATTGTTCATGCATGGCTGCTAAAAGTTTCATGCTCTGATTCTCACGCTGGAACAATTCGTTGAAATTCGATATACATATAAAGCAAACCGAAATTCAATTGTTAGTGAGTTTCAAAAATCATGCGAAACATTCTACCGCCTTGATCAGGCAGTGTGCCTGAATGCGCAGGTATAGTAAATTTCTAAATTCGCTGCCGCACAGTGAAATACGCCCCATAGTTAATGTCAGGTTCTAACCCCGAAAATCAACTTCTGAAACATTCGTACAGCCAACACACACGCAGCTTGCCAGGCAGCTGCGCGCAATGGGTGATATTTTCGAAACGGTGTAAAGATCAGTTGGGTGTAAAGGTCGGTGCAAAGCTCGGTCGACAGCTAAGTGTGATAGACTTCGGTGTAAACTTGAAACATTCCACGTTAATAACAGGCAATGTTTCACGTTTACACCGAGCTACGCCGACCGAGCTTTCGACCGAACTTTACGCCGACCTTTACACCCAACTGATCTTTACACCGTTTCGAAAATTCCACCCACGTTTCAGAACCGCGCATGGTTGGCGTTCGGGTTTAGAACTTGATATTAACTATGGGGCGTGTTTTACTGTGCGGCAGCGAATTTGGAAATTTACGAAAGGAATTCGACCGGTCAGCACCGAATTTTTTTATTTGTATGCGTGGATGCTCGGTAGGTTACAGTTACAATGGTGATTATCATATCTTATCTTCATTGGCGTATGAACAGCGTCAAGTGCACCGAAATCAGCATGAGCTGTTTACCAAGACTGGTTGTCTCACAACATCATCCTGTGACAAAGCTTGTGTTGTAACGCTGTAATAATGACCCTGCAGCCCGGCCTGGCTGGGTAGCTGCAACAGTACACGTCCTTTCAGTGAGAGCTGAACAGCCAGTGCCGTAAACGCAATCTGATTGCAGCTGCTTGGTGTTACAGTCACCCGCGTCTGTTATGCGCGTCTCTAATCGTAACACGTAACGTTTTCAACACAAATATTGTACAACAGTCATCGCGCTTTTTCAGATGCTCCGATATTCATGTTGTGTCTTTTGTGATGAAAATGTTACTGTAAGTACATACATGATGGTGTGACGTTTAAAAGCGGTTTTCCCTGTCTTTGTGCTCTCGATTCCAACAAAATACGCGACTTTTTCAACATCAGAACTTTAATATGCGGGCGACGCCTTTTATTCACGTAGGCGTATGACACTGTAGCATTGGTATAACAAGGTGATGTTCACTGCACCTATAGGACGTACATACAGTTCGATAGACTAACTGCACAGCACGGCAAACTACTGATAAATTTTGCACAGCTTTTGCGGTTGTGTGTTGCTTGTACTAGGTGCATTGCATGAGTGCAAGTGCATGCACCATCATTTGAAAGAGTGGTAATATTTACAGTTTAGTTTTTTGCTGGTTTCTGTGGGTGCTGTTCGCTTACTGCGCGTTCGCACGCAAGTACTTTTTCTTGCTTCAAATATTGACTTTTCTGGTGAATAATCAATATTTAGTACACTAGTATGTGCATACCTCTCCGTTCGTTCTCATTTGCATTTGTTTCAGCAGTTCAAAAACAAGAAAATTAGCATAAACTGTTGAAGAATAAGACCAAATCAATGAAAACTTCGAGTCGCGTTTGCCTTGGTCGCACAATATGATTTTCGTGTCTCCAGCAAATTTTCGATATCTGACAAATGCTGCTCATCTTGACCAACGTAAACGTGATACATTGTACCCAGGCGGTGATCAAAATTGCCAACATCAAAAATCCCTTTGATACAAAATGGTCACGTTCACGTAAGCCCGTCAGAACCGATCCGATCACCAAGTTGTGGAAACCGGTTTGACGGTTATGGCGCACCCATAAACTGCTATTGTTTCAGGGCGATTCCACAGCCAGAATTAATTTATACCGAGTCACCATGTGCGCAGCTGCCAGTACAACGAGCAGTCGTGCGGTCTCATCGGTGCAGAATGCGGCCAAAACACTGGAATACATGAAAAGGAAGCAATTGGCCATGGAATTCCATCTGCACGACACGCCCTACAAGGCGATCAAGAATATTGGTACCGGCGCCTATGGCGTGGTGTGCAAAGCGGTGGACACTCGAAATCAACGACAGGTATACCACTGTGTTATTTTGGCCCTGACGATGGCCTGGTGCACTACTGCTTGTCGAGGCCGGACGAGACGAACGTCTGGATTCATGGATCCACGGCCACGTGGCCATTTGGTGCTTTCGCACTGACCAGCGTGCTTTCATGCTTTCAGCCTCCTGATGTTATCGTGCCCATCGGCAACTTACGAGATTTGGACCCACCTTATGGGTATATCGCACCACTTAACTTCACCAGATCACATGCGTATTATGCATGGTGCATTTTGGGTCTCCGCGTCGCCCGTTTTCATAACTGTTGGTGCTCCAGGTCATCGTCAGTGCGAATGCACCAGACGGCCACGTAGTAACACCAAAAACGACGACGATTTCATCTTATATGCGCAAGTTCATGCCAGACCCATTAAATTCAGGTGGCGATCAAAAAGATCCCCAAAGCGTTCGCGATTGTCACGCTGATGAAGCGCACGCTTCGCGAAGTGAAAATGTTGCGTCACTTTCAACACGAAAACATTGTGGCCGTACTGAATATGTTCAATGCTGACAGTGGTGGGGCGAATGGACCTGATGTGTATATGGTTAGTTGGCTTGGGCGGAGGCTATGTACAATATCCGCTGTTTATGGGCAATGGCACTCCTTGCACTCGGGATTCGTTTGATGGCGGCAGAAAGCTTGACCTGTTTCGTCTGCTTTCATTATCATCTTCACAAAATAAATTTGCAATTTTCTGCAGGTAATGGACCTGATGGAAACAGATCTGCACCAAATCATTCACAGCAAACAACCGTTGACCGATCAACACTATCAATACTTTCTCTATCAGATATTGCGCGGATTGAAAGTAAATTAAAATTTTGAATTTGATGCATTTTAACAAACATGTGAATACCCAAGAATTAAGATAAGTTTCTTTTAATTCCAGTACATTCATTCGGCTGGAGTTGTACATCGCGACCTCAAACCATCCAACCTGCTAGTCAACGCCAATTGTCTGCTGAAAATCGGCGATTTCGGCATGGCCCGTAGTCTTGAACTTCCCGCGGAACAATCCGGTTCCTACATGACGCAATATGTGGCTACAAGGTTGAGAACACTGCCGACTGTTCTAATTTTAAGTGGCTTATTTCATTCACGAAACGATCTAGTGCATTCGCACTGACGATGGCCTGACGCACCGCATAGTATATAAAGTCACACTGACGGAAAGCCGGCTTGCTGATGTTTCACAAGTAATTCAGTGTGCACATTGACACCGATGATGCCAATCACTTTTTGAACCGAAAGTTTTTTTTTCAAAAGCTTGATCAAAGCTACATTATTCCGCATATTTCAATCAAAATCCAGTCAATTTCGTCCAAATCGCAGATGGTACCGCGCGCCAGAGCTGTTGTTCTCGATGCTTGACTATTCGGCCGCCGTTGATATCTGGTCGGTCGGCTGTATTTTCTCTGAAATGATCATGCGACGGCAACTGTTTCCCGGAAAGGATTTTATCAGTCAGGTTAGGATGCTCATTTGTGTTTTGGTTAGTGTAGTCCAATTTATGGAATGAAATGTTATTGTCGTTGGGTGAAATGGTATACATTTGAAAACATGGTGGGTTTCTTTGGTTCCTCGCGCGACCATCTCGTGTATTCCCACTGATGATGATGACCCGGTCCTCCGTCTGAGAAAAATTGAAACGGGGACAAACAACAACGTGAACCGCATTTATGTGTATGCAATGTGTTCCTGCAAGTTTCCAGCATTTGTTCATTGATCAATCATTAAATCGCCTTGTCGATTCAGGTGAAAATGATCATCTACTACCTGGGCACACCTGAGCCGGCGGTTTTGGAGAAGATCAGCTCGGACGTGATCCTTCGTTGGATTGAAAGTTGTGGACAAAAGGAACCCTTACATTGGGCCACAGTGCTTCCCAAAGCCAGTGCACCGGCACTCAGTTTGGTTGCCGGTTGGTGATTCAAGTTTTTTATCTTGCTTCAGTGATGTTTCACCGCATATTTATATTTATATTGTTTCTCTCAGACATGATGCACATTGCGCCCTGGAAACGCTGCTCGGCCGAGAAGGCGCTCAAATATCCATACTTGGCTGCGTACCATGACGTCAGGCTAGCTGACGTTTCATTTCTTCAGCTTTTTTTACAAAAAGCAAACCACCTCCGGACGTGGTCTGTCTTGTGCCAAGCTCGACTCAGGCGCGAAGCTGTGTGATGTTTCAGATACGAGCCCACCTGCCCCCAACAAGTACTCATCGAAACGGATATGATCGAGCGTTTAGATGTTGACGAACTAAAAGTGGCACTCGAGAATGAAGTGCAAACATTTGTCGAACCAGCAGTCCTGGTCGAAGCCGGGATGCCGGGCATATTGCACACTCAACCTGAAAATCAGGCAACAACTCAACAACAACCGGCTGCAGACGGGGATGTGAACATGTTGAGTGCACAGATGCAACAATTGGGCGGCGGTTGTGGAAAAGAAGACGAGGTGTCTGAATAATTATCTGATTTTTATTGTTCATGCGAATTCGAGTTCTACATCAATGTCAACTCTGTACTGATCAAATACGTCCAATAAGCGAAACATTTTCATGCAGGCACTGTTTCTGCACTGTGTTTCTTTCAAAATCTGCTCACAATCGCGGGAAATATTGTACAATGTTTTATTCATTTTCAGAGAAGCCACGAGTCGATTCTAAACAACACCCAACAGCAACAATCCACCAGCACGGACGTGAAAGCTGCCTTGCGAGAAGCGCTGAAACGTAAAATGGCTGCCCACCAAAAGTCATCGTCGGGTGAGGGCAGTCAGCCCGAAGCAGACCCGCTCCAGACCATGACCTGGAATTCGGACCTCAATCAAAACAATGCTAATGTTTCGGAACAACAACGGCTCCCTGTCCGGACCGGGGTGACGGCCCATGAACGTCGTCTGGAACGGGAAGAAGCCAGACGGAAACGCAAACAGAAACGTACCGCTGCAGACCAGGAGTTGTCACAACAGCCGGGCTCAGATCAGGACCAGCAGTTGATGGAACGATGGACGAACATTCAACAGAAAGGGGAGCAACAGAGATTGGAAGGTTCGGCTGGTTACTTGTGAATTGTGCAATTGAGAACAAAACCTGATAGTGAAAGGTGAAATAAAACGATGAAAAAAACAGGAGTGGACAAACGCTGATTCGATGAGGTCCACAAAGGACCTTAGCGTTAGGTTGCACAAGCCTGAAAAGTTTGCGCTGAAACGTCTGATAGCCAATCTGAAGGTACTCGTCTGCTCATATGTGTTCTGTGATGACGTTTCATTCACGGTCACTGGAAATCTGACGTGAACGTTGTTGAAATGTGTGTGTCAGTTAGTTAGATTGTTATTTCTTAGATTTCAATCGCTCGTAGGTCAAATTGTCGACATCATATCCAAGTCATTCCCGAGCCCCTTGGAGTCGGCGACCTCAATTTCGAGCACCACTGAAGTGACAGAGGACACGATGGGCACAGCCAGTCATGGGGCACACGATCGCAGCACTGGGGGTCACAAAGTCAAATCGAATGATTCGAAACAGGTCTGTATAGTTGTCTCAAATGACTAACAAAATTGTGCACATGTTTGACGACTCTTCAACCACGTCTGATACTCATTTGCGCTAGCGACGCATACTCTACATCCACACTTCACGGTGCTTGGTCGGACTTTGTACCTACAGTATGTACCTACGTATACCTTATAGTACGTCTGCCGTATTCGTATACCACTTTTTGGCTTATAAGATCATTGGTACGAGATGGACATGGCCCGACAGTTTTCCACTGCATAGTGTGCATGTAGCTCCAGAGCCTAGCGTTTTTATCCTGTCAAAACATTTGTAAAAAAACCGTATTGTTATCAATTTATTGGTTCGACAGATGGACAGCGCTCAGTTGATGAAAACCTGGGAGCAGGCAATGAACATGAATCGTCACGAACTCACTGAGCTGGAGAAATCGATCGCGCAAAGCACGAGTCCCATGATAACACCTTGAGAATTATATTTTAGTGTGGTGTAAAAGTACATTCGCATTGTTGAAATGAAATTGGCTTTGAATGTTGCCAGGTTCATGACCAATATCACTGAATATTGATAGAAATTCTTTCATGATCATCTGTAATGTGATAATATTGGATGACAGTGGCGGATCCAGCTTTTGGTCTGGGGATGGGCCAAATCCAAAGTTATTTTTTATCTAGTGCTTGTTCTATTTTTGAAAACTTATTTTTATCCTGTTCTCTGAATGTTGTTTGTGTGGCCGTGTGTTGACATTGTGCGAAAAATACCCCTGACGAGGGCTATTGGGTCAGGGTAAGTCTGGGTGGGGCGAGGCTGCGACGTTTCCGCAACGGATCCTGCTATCCTCATTCAGGCTATTGCGTCTTCTGCGCGGTATCGAATTCACATATTTTTATCTTGTGCTCGTTTAGAATTTGTGTTTTTTTTACACCAATCATACAAAATGTGGCACTGCGCGCAAACAGGAAATTTTAGCACCTTTTACGCGCTAAAGGCCCATTTTATTGAAAATGTGGGTGTATTATATCTGACGCACGAAACGCGCGACTGTTGAATTGTATCAGAAAGAAGATCCTGCTATTTTTTTCGTTCTGAAACACGATGCCCCCTGTTGCCCTCCTGGATCCGCCCTTGTTGGATAACATCTTCTCATTTCTTCCTGTGTATTTTTTCATTCTTATTTGTCAATTGACTTATTTGGTCAAGTTTTCATCCACCAATGTTGTATTATGTATATTTATTTCACCTGTGCTTAAATTTGAGCATCGACATACGAGTCATGTGAGATAAAAATGCCAAAACATCGTCAACGACATCATTGAATTCCTGATTGCAGCCGAAATTCCAGGAACTAATGCTTTGAAATATTATTCGCGATCTTGACGTTAAAACTGACAAATGATTATAAATTATTCCCGTGCGCAGGAGCAAATAACGCAGCATCTCGAGATGCAGGAACAAATAACGCAGAACATAGCCAAAAAATTCATATAAACTGCATGAACCGTAAACAAATATTAAACCACGAAAATGGAGGTGTTTTAAAATTACGAAATATTTGGTTTTCATGGCGATGTCAAATTTGAGCTGGACACGCGCGATTCTTGCATCAAGGATATTAAGAAAGTTACTGAAGCTATACTACCTACCAAGTTCGTCCAGCTTAAAAGTTGTTCATTTCGAGCTGGGGAACATCTTCAGTCGACATCACTGCCATCACTCAATTTCTTATCGTTAAGTCCAATGTTGGAGGTGTGGGGGTTTGGAGGGGGTAGCCCCCCAGTACAATAGGTATCCCCCTCACCTGGTACAGTAGGTATCCCCCCGATGTTTGGCATAGTACGGTAGGTATCCCCCTGATTTTCACCCCGGTACAGTAGGTATCCCCCGACTTTGCCCCAGAAGTGCCAATTTTTGACCAAAATGGCCAAAATTGGTGAAAAATCAGTGTTTTTTAACCTTAAATTACCCAATTCGCGCGCTAAGCGCTCAAATACTACCTTTTGACACAATTCCACACTTAACAAAAACATTTAAAATTTTCACCCAAAAACCTAACCCCCCTAGGTACATAACCCCCAGGCTCTGGTACAGTAGGTAGTATCCCCCTCTCCGACCCCGGTACAGTTGGTATCCCCCTCCGTCCAGAGTACCTCCTTAAACTGGTTAAGTCTGCCTTGGACCTTATTGTCGCAAAATAGAACCCGGGGGTTCTATTTTTCACGGGGGTCATTTGGGTGGGGTTCAATTCATGGGGCCATTTAATGGGGGTTCTATATTTCATTTGACCCCCGACGAAAAAATCATTGTTAATAATGCTCCTAAAATGGCTTGTTTTATGTTTTTTCTACCTTTAACAGCGTCAGTTTAAAAGGCGTATTCCGCTGTGCACGCAAGCTTAAACCACGATTGACGTAACAATACCACTAATCTGCGGTACGGTGAACGCTGGGTGGGGTGTGGGAATCTATTTTTGATTTCGAGCCATTTGGGTGGAGTCCTATAATTTCAACAATACGGTATGTATCTGCAAAGCAAACGAAAAAATTACATGAGAAACAAACAACGAACTGGTATCATTTCACTTTACTTACCACAAGCGTGCATTTATACGTCACGGTCACACAACATTCTGTGATGGTGATTGATGGGTGATCAGTCGATTTGATTTGAATAGTTTCTTACTTTGTGATTGCAAAAATGGAGGAATGAGAATCTCACTTGTTCATTGATTTGTCTCAGTGCAGATCCCCACCTCCATTGTCGCAACACACAACAACAAACACTCACGGTCACAAAGTGCAAGTGAAAATATCTGAAAAGTGTTCTGAAAGCGAAAAAAGTGCGTCAAGCTGTGTTGCATCCTTTTATAGCGCTCAAGAATAAATGAATTTTCCCACGGTCTATTCACACAGCTTGCATGACGTCATATTTCTCACGCTCAACGTCAGGGGCATGCATCTTCCCACGCACTTTAGCTTGGTTCGCACAGGGATTGGTGAGGCAAGCAGTTTGTGTCAGGCATATTCCCACGGCAGGATTAGCAGCTGATGAGAACATGTACCCGAACTTGACAAAGCATAGTGTGTTACATACTGTATGTGTGAGTGTGCAAACTGTATGATGAGACAATCATGCAAGTTGCATGCAACGGGATTGGTTGTTAGACGAGGGTATCCCTTAGACGGGTAGTATAGGAGAGTATTCTGGGGTGGATTTTTGCGAGGTTAGCCAGCGGAGCTATCCGTGGTATTGCAACAGAGGGCTGAAACTTGCATCACACGGTTTGTGAAGTCATTCTGGCCATCCCTGGTTTGTGCGGTAGTTAGTTGATATAAGCAAGCAAGATTACTTTGTAATATTGTTGAACTTACATTTTGGTTCGCCAGGCTCGTTTGCCGATGTCGTTTGCGATCAAGAGCCCTGAGTTGGAAGTAATAGATCTGGCATCCCTTGCGTAAATGAAATGGTGCTGAAGATCCAACCCCCAACTCAGTGCAATGATCTGGTCCTGGTTTCGTTGATCCGATTATCGACTTTTTTCAGCAATTGATTGAATGTTTGGGTTTGGAGAGTTTAAATAAACATTTCGTTTTTGCACATTGCATCGCAGGACAAATATCGCACGGAACCCACACGCTGAATTCAAATCAGAGATGACAAGGCCATACTCTGCAAACGATTATAGGCGTACTCTCTTTGTATTCCGATTAGTTGTTAATTCTCACGCTAAAATAGAAATTCTGGAACAAAAATTCAGTCAGAGCCGTTGAATGTAAGAAGACTGGGTGCGCTTGTGAAGCGTTGCGTATAACAACGATCGTACTTTATATGCTGCTTGCTTGCCGGTGATATCGCTTAAGTTGCTGTCATACATACCAACACAGTAAAATCGTGGCAGATAATTTTTAGGTGCCATGTAAAAGCAGAAGAGAAAAGCTCTTCCGAGTACCGAATAAGTGTGTCGTCAAGGCACAGACGATTGGACAAACAAACAACTGCACCAATGAAGATGCTAGAGGGTCCGCGCGACTGAGGAGATAAGAAAATTTAGGGGGTGCTGCCTGCGCCTGCATACCAGCGCAGGTACAGTGAAGTCGGCAGCATCAGCGCACGAAACACGGTGCACCAAGTTGTTGATATGCGAAGGTGTACATAATGCACGTCGACAGCCCGATAACTGACTGACATCAAGTATGAAACTTGCCATGGTAGCATCAAATTGACGGCAACCCCTTACTGGGCTGCCTGTGCTTCGGTCCTGTTGACTGAACCAGTAAACTGCCGCTACTACTGATAACGGTAATAAAATATCAGCAGCAACTTAAACGCAGAGGCTCCAACGAGACGCGGGTATTTAAAGGTGCAGACTTATGTTGTTCAACACTTGGGTACCAATTGTAAATAAAGGTTGAATTTCCTTTTTAAAGTGGCACTCAGTAAAGATAACTCATATGTACGTGCCTGAAATAAACTTGATGAAGTCAGGTTTGAGGTGCGGGCCTACTCCCCGGCCCGGACACTGCCGAAATTCCTACGTGGACGGGACTACGGTAAGAAGGAACAGTAATTTCTAAATTCGCTGCCGTGCGTTGAGATACATAATGCCCCATAGTTATGTACTACTACCCAGATCTAAACCCGAAGACCAACTTATGTATGAAACAGTCAGGCAACAGACACGCGTGCAGCTTGCAGCCAACCAGGCAGCTGTGAGCTAATTTTCAGAACTGCGCGTGGTAGGCGTTCGGGTTTAGAGCTTGACGTTGACTATGGGGCGTACTTTAATTGCACGGCAGCGAATTTAGACATTTACTACACAATGAAGAGCATGAAGCATATACAGGTGTACACATAACACATGATCAAGTTTGGGCTGAAAAGACATCATGTTTGGTCTATTCTAATGCTGAGCTGTGTGTACACAGTGGTGTTGCACTTGGGGATCGGTTTCGAACACATGCCATGCATGCTCTTATTTTGAACGATACCGAAGAGCAAACCATGTTATGATAGCGGTACTGTGGATAATTGAGTACCACAACAGCCCCATATGACCTGAAGCGACAAGCAGGTGAAATATTCACCTCGATTGCTACCACAAGCAGCTCGTATGGTTAGTCTTCTTAACGCCCGGCTATAATAGTCTAATTTGTGACTCATCCAACGCAGTTTACTCGCCCACGTCTTTTCTGGCGGGCAGAACAGACATCTTGAGCTAAAATTAGTTTGATTGTTAATCGATCCGAGCTGATATACAGTGCTCGAAGATTATAGCATCGTGCTGGCTCTTTGGCATAAAATGGGCGTGATACAGTCAATATTCGCTGTAGGTATTCCGGGACATCTTGACAAGTATGTACTTGTAACGAATTTATGCCCACAGCGAATCCAATACTGAAGGAAATGTTGGCATGTATTTAAGGATGGCAAAATAGATTTTGTAGCTTGCTTCGTATGTTTTGAGGTCATTTCGCGCAGGTTTACGTATTATTTCCATTTTTGGACGTATGCTTGCTGCGTGCATATATCGATATCGTATGTATTCCGCTGTTTGATCCGTGTAAAATATACCTTACATCGAGATCGAATCACAATTCTATGAAAATGCCGTTTGGGACACTCGAAAATTTTATGCGATCCCGTATAGCGAATATACTGTATAACGAATCGCTTAAGTAGTGGAAAATTCCGGGACAAGCCAAAAAGTACATACTAAACCGAATTTACATGTGTGACGAATATGTGTACCTATAACGAGTCTCGACTGTAGTGCCAAAAACGAGCTACGATGGTGATTGCTCGGTTTTCCGTGGTTTGAATTACATTTGAGCATTGAATCGAGCCAGAGGAGTGGCGCAGTGTCGTGACAACATAAAATTAAATTATTGAAATGTTGATGACAAAGCAAGAATCGGTACAAAAGGCAGACAAGGAAGTCAACTTGCTTCAACTCCAACCATCGAGAATCTCCCCTCTCTGGGTTAGTATCTTCAAACAAATAACACAAATGGAAAACGATCAACAAAATCAAATCACATCCGGTGCACAGCCATGCTAGACTGCCCAACGGTAATTTTTGGTTCGAAGGTGTATCATGTATCGAGCAACGCAGCGGAAAAACACAACACATCGGCACGTTATGTGCTTGCCACACGAAACTCTAACGCTACGGTTGAAAGCAAGCGGCAGCGAGTAACAGTTTTTCGTGCGCACAACAGGATATCGTATGGCATGCTCTCACTAAACATTAGATTAGTCACGCACGAGCGTGAAATGGTCTTCGCCGGCTTTATAGTTGTAACACATATACACTTGCCAAATATGTCGGAACGGAATACAGGCGTGACATTTAACATGAGAAATACTACACACGTTCGTTGGAACATACACCCAAAACGACACACGTGCAACACGCGTACAGGAGCACGCAAACTAACGAAAATGTGCGCACCACCAACAACCCGGCCGAACTGTGCAACGTTGAGCGCTTGTATGCCGCAATGTCTATTGCCTGTGATAGTATACGATTCTGAAGAAAACTATCAGATAGATATACAACAGAACAAACCATCAGCGAAAAACCGTTAACACCATCGCACTCTACAAAATGCTTGTTGCATTCAATGACAGGCATGCCTATTGATCAATACAAGAACTACAGTTATACGCACCCACTACAAGGCGTGTGTGCGGTTGTTGGGCAAAGGGACTAGCGCACAGTTAAGTTGGTGTGGCGTCGACACAAGCGGTGAACATGCACAACCCAAACATGAGCAAGTGATCGAGCAGGGTGTGTGTAACTGTCTGTCATATTATTCATGCGACCGTGCGGGCTCATATGAAATATGGTACTGCATCTCGTGCCCCGATGTCATGTACATACGTTGGCGGTGGAAAATACCTTCGTTCATTCTTTTATCTGGTTGTGCATGTGGGCTGGTGCACAGCTATTGACATATGCGTGATGCTTAGCCGTCTTCTGAGCATGTATACCAAGCATGCATCAGTAGCAAACGGGCCCCAATTATTGGCAACGGGTGGGTGTCTGTCTAGGTCGGGTCGGGGCAAAGACCAAAGCGAAGAAACACTGATTATCATCAATCATTGCCGTATACGTTATGTGCAACGCTGCGTTGCACGGAATGTGGTGGCAAGGGAATGATCGGTACGTGTGAACACTGAAATGTGGTCCTATTTCAGTTAATCTATTATTGAGGCTGGTACCAAATATGTTTGTTACCGTCATGTGTACAAGAAGTTAACGACTGTAACACCATAAATGACACAGTGAATGAATCTCCGGTTACAGTAATGTGTCACAATGCCGATGAATGTGCCATGAATGACGATCAACATGACAAAAGCAGATTGGTACCTTCGGTATAAATCGATTGCACCCCAGGTTCCATCCGTGTGCTGCTATGATATGCATGGGATTCAATCGAGGGGTCATGCCTGCCTGCAGTTGTTTAATTCTGTCTTGCGTTGCTCTCCTCAGTAACAAACTGCCGAAAGAGTGACTGACACATGGTACATGCTGTACGTACCTAAAGCAAGAGAGTGCAACGGCCATCATCACCAATGGTGTGTTTGTTCGGGCCCAGATCCGAGCACACGTGGGCAACTCGACCCCGCGGTTCACTTACCATTGACAAAATCTGTTTTTCTTGTTCTGAACCTCAGACTGTTGAAATCCCTCTTTTTCACTGTATTGTGTGTCTGAGAATGAAACTGACAGTTGAGGCAATTTCATGTCAAACGTACCACTGCTTGTTTAATGAACAACAACTACCTTCGGTGGTCACAGCGATATTTGCTGTGATTGTATAAATCTACCACGTGTGGTACAGATACAATATAATTTCGAAACAGGCACGGGACTTAACAAGCAAAAAAGGTTGGACAAGTCGCATTATCAAAACAGCGCATCACGAAATACGACCATTCTTTGGACGGTGTTTAGCACCACACCCAAAACCCAGAGTTTGCTTTTGGAGGAACTCTGTCGCAGTACATAACCACTCCTCAATTCTGGGAGCAACTGAGCTTATAAATGACTGACTGATAGCTAACAGCACAATATTGTTGATTGCAAGTCGTTTATCAGCGACGTTTAAACAGCTAAACATTTTCCTGCTGTAAACGAGTTTGGGTTTGGTTGAGTTTTGAACTACACATAAACACGGCACCTACAGGTGCAGGAAAATGTTTAGCTGTAACTGTAAGGACAAAGAAGCTCAAAGTGAGACGGCATTTAACAATAAAACTTCTAACATCCTATTAAATTACGTAATTTGTTTAACTGTTCAAGAGGGCATTTATTTCGCACTGCAAACAACGCAGGCAAGGTATGTAGATCAGAAGTGTGGTCAAAGACAAAAGTAGGGCGCTCGATCAATACCCGCCTGTGCCGCGGTGCAAGTCAACTGCATACACTACACAGGTATTATATTCTATCTGCAATACCATCATCCCGTAAACGATATAGATTATCCAGATGGGGTGAATGCATAACACAGGTAGTTAGTAGCGTTGTTGTGGCGCACACACAAAAGTGTAAAATATTTCGATCGGCCGTCACCGCTCACAAAACACCGCGCCAAACAAACTATAATAAGAGGCGCACCACCAGCCAGGCCGTGTAATAGGAACGTGATCTCTGCCTGTGTACCGTGCCTACAACTGCACAATGGCGCATTCTTGCGTCATAATTTTGGGTCCCAGCACGATATCGGGTATGATTAATGAACCCAGAGAGTAACAGGCCTCAACTTGTCTAGTACCCGTGTGATGACGACACAAACACACGGAGAGGGGCATAGAGACAACAGGCTGACCGACTGACTGGTTGGTGTGCTACAATAACAGGTCGTGTGCACTGTTTACGCAGCGCAAATCCGTCCGCGCGCGCACGCCCGATCTACAAACAACAGATTTGGCGTGTTGTCAGGCAATAATGTCACGCAATCGAGTGTCACCCATGATGTTTCACGTGGCATCAGCCCGACATTACACCGTCATTGTTATGACATAAACGGGATCGGGCATTTTCTACAACTGTATGAGTTATTCATTGTGTTGAGCGAGTAATTAGACGTTTAATGGCAGATTGGAGCAAAACGTCTTGTGTCCAAAGCTTCTGTTTATAGAGCAGAGGGGTTCACATAGTGGAGGGCCACCGTGATGATACATAGGCCTTCTTTACCCTTCTTTATGCCCTGAGCCTTTGCCAGGCTGATGTTCATCTACCACACAGCGACATGCAAGATTGAGATCAAGATTTTTAACATTTTTTGACTGACACAATTACGTGACCAATCAATTGCTATTCTGTGTTACGGTGTGACAACAGTGCGTCCCTAAGTTTGCGTCTGTAGTGTTCCGGTCGGCTCGTGTGTGCTGAGTTGTCTATTTGTCACCAAGTACGCGTGCACTAATGCCAGAATTTCACATGCGACACAAAATGTCCTGATGCACGACAGAATCACATGACACTTTTATACAGTTACCGTAATCAAGTATGTACTGTACGTATCGACACCTCACTAGGTCATCCGGCACGTGTGTTAAAATGATCACGTGGCGAAACTTGTGCGCGATTGTGGTACCGATAATCCCAACAAATTGCCAGCATTTTCCATACAACTAGTTGTCCCTCACCACGGGCTGAGGCGATTTCCGGTTAGAACCCCTGGGTGTTCAAATGGAAAACTCCGGCATGTACCCCTGCGAGCCAGTGTTTATATGCATACTGTATTTGACAAGTTTGCGCGTTCAACTATAGGTAAGTCGCAAAGCTCTTGTCAACCCACACGCACCGACAACACAAGTACGCATTGCATATTTGAGCCATATATCGGTATTTTTGCCTGATCTTGTTGTGTTCTGTTATTTCATGCGCTCATTGGTTGTGGGAGACGGCCAGCTCGATGATGTTTCACAAGCGTGGCAAATTAGTCATGCCAAACAGAATTGCACTTTGAACTTCTGACATTCCACAATTGTTGTCACAAGTGTTAATGGAGTAAATTCGTAATCCGTCGTGCAATATAAATCGAATCTCACATGCTTTACAATAATGTGCTAAACTGCATATTATCGTTTGTGGTGTTGGTCAGCCCCTGATATCGTATGTTAGGTACCGTCCAAAAGCCGCCCAAGATAATGCAAAAACCATGACCTATCAATCTGACAGTTCTATTTTCATGGGGCACTAACAAAATAGTGCATTATTGTGATTTACCACAACATCACAGATTGTGCGCGGGTATACGTTACATTTTGTTGTCAACAAGAGTGTGTATAGTATATCTAGCCACAACCAGAAATGTGCACCAGGCAGGTCACCATGAATGGTTTCGTGAAAAATCAACAATTCCACATTGGAAACAGTAAAAACGTGTTTTCAACGACGGATTTGTGGATATATCAGCATTTACATATTTTGAAGACACTTAGAAGCAGGCAAGAAGATCAGAAACGAACACAAAACGTAACCAAAACCAAACAAAAGTTCGTTGCCCAAAATGTGAGAATTGGTATACTATCTACATGCAAACACAGGTCCAAATTCGCAAGGAATGAAGGCTCAGCTGACAAAGACGAGAATAACAAACTGTCATAAGTTTTCATGTTCTTGATGTTTCATTCAAAGTATGTAATTGTCTCTTGGTCAGTCGAGAAGGTGTAGTTGACAAATATCGACGCCACGTCAACCCCTCTACAATCGAACAGGTAAAAACAAAAGAAAACGGACTAAGGTCATGATCACGATGTACTTAATCACCAAACAAACGCGAACAAGTACACGAGACCCTTTGCGTATTGCACAATCTCCGAGCCGCCCAGTTTCGATTCGCCAAAGAATCGATCGACAAATGTAATTGGCACCTCGCCAATTCGGTAGCCGAGTTTTCGCGCACGAAACATCATCTCCATTTGGAACACGTAGCCTGAATGAGCAAGGTGAACACAGTATTGGTGGAATTGTGGCGGATTGCAGTTTGATCAATTATCAAGTTTTATCATATCTTATTATCAAGATCAATTATCAAGCTTGCCAAGTTTTCCGATGCTTTTTGCTTGTTGAATCAAGGAACAACTGATTCTCAACATTATTTATGCAAGACAAAGCTATAGCTACAGACGGGAAGGATGAGAATCAGGCCAGTTTTGCCCACCGATAAATGTTTCACTCTACCTAAGCGAAGAAAATTCTGTAAAAAATTTCTTCACCTCCTGCTCTTCGAAAAATACTCAGATTCAGCACCAATCATCTAGTCTTATCCGTGCATGAGAAACGATCAATGATGTGATGCGAAATCCAGCAGCAAGTTTCTCACCTTTCGATACGCTTTGTGCAATCAGGGTTTGCAAGACCGACTTTCGGTACAGACGAAAGCTGCCGGTCAGGTCGGAGACACCAGGTTGAAGTAGAAACTGCAATGAAAATGAAAAAAATGGACAAAACATATGAAGAACTATGAGGTTGAGCTTTAGAAAAAGCTGACTAACATGAGCCAGGAAGTTCGCTCCTGAGCTGATCACTTTTCGCCGCAGGTCCCAGCCATGCACGCCGCCACCAGGAGCGTACCTGCATTAAAAGTAGGCACGGTCAATTATTGAGACCGAGTTCAGGGTAAATCAACATTAGGCCTGTCGTAATGCAGGTAACTAGATGCATTTTATCATACCACCGGGAGGCATGATGCATCAGCGGCGTGTTCACGTGAGCAATAAAACAAACAAACAAACCTAGTGCCGGTAACGACGTCCAAATCGTCACTCTCTTGTGTCCTAATGAACTCGGGGATGAACTTTGGGTGATGTGACAGGTCAGCGTCCATGATGACCACAAACTCGCCGCGCGCCGACTGCAGTCCGTGGATGTAGGCCGTGCCCAGACCCAACTTGCCACTGCGTGGTCTCAACACGATCTTGTCGGCGCCGTACAGTGCCTGTATTCAATAACATGCTAGTGCAGGGATCAAAGTCGGGTTGGGGGGGGGAAGGTATGGGGTAATACACCCCAACTGCTAGTTAGCTTTCTTACTCCCAAACCCATACGCCCCAAACTGGCTAGCTAGCTGTCTTGCTCCGGTCATCCAGTCAGAAAAGTGTTGATTTTAGTACCAAAATAACCATTTTATTGACCAAAATGGTCAAATTCGCTCAAATTTGCTCACACATGCACAAAAACACGCATTTTAAGACTTGTGCAAATTTCGACCAATTTTTATACCCCCGTTTCAAGGACCAATACTCCCAAATCGGGGTACCCGGCTAGCTAGCTGGCTTTCTTTGCTCGGACCTACTACATCACTGATGAGTTGTATCTCAAAATTGATCTACAAAACATCCCGCGAGTCATTGGTTGGACTATTCCGCAAGTACTTTTGTTCGTCGAATGTGCAAGCCAGTGGAAGCCGGTTACTGGCTCATTTTCGATAAACTGAAGTACTGAATATCACTATAGGACATTGTACCGCTTTGTACGTGCTAACACAACAAGACTGCATGTTCCCCTGATCACGCAACTAGACGAAAAGCGACAACAAATGCGCGAAACTTTTTCGATTTTGGCCTGTTTGTTACTCTTAGAAAGTGCTTCCTGGGACTGCCTACTGGCTCATTTGCCAAAAAATACTGGCCCAATGATCAAAATGAAAAAACCCTGCTGCACAGATGGTACGTCTCAGATACCCTAGCAAAAGGTGTGCACACGAGCAGCTGGCTCTTCGCCACTGGGTTCAACCAACAGCGCTGTAACAAATAATCCAGCAACAAACAACCTGCAACTGCTTCGCCACATCCAGCGTTCCATCAGGGCTCGCATCATCGATCACTATCACCTCGTAATCAATGCCCTCTGGTCCCAGATATTTATCGATCAGCCAAATGCACACCGGCAAATTTTCTCTTTCGTTGAATGTTGGCAGTAAAATCGAATACTTTGGCGCCCCGTCTGCATGCTTGTCCCCATCGGGCTGATGACGTGCGCTGCTTCGACGAGTGCTCACCGGCATTTTGATTAGGTTTGGTGGATTGTTGTGCGCAGTCAAGATGTAGATGGACAGCACAACAAGGCCAACACTCAGCACAACGGGTTTCAAATGGAATTGAAGTTTAAAATTATGTCCCAATATGTTGTGTCGAATTGTTATTTTATTTATCGATCAAATCAGGCGCCAATGATTCCATGAAATTATCGATTCGTTGCTCTAAAATCGGCAGAATGTCGCGATCAATCAACAGGTGCGTTTCGTCTAAATCGGCGAGCACAAATTTCGAGCCGAGTGATTGTGAGTCGTCCAAGTGAAGCAACAGTTGTTTCATTGCAGCATCGCTGGAATTGAATACAATTGATAAAAGTTCAGACATTTGAATTCGTTCAAAGTCAGCCATAGCATAAAAACAAGTGTCATTTTCTGATCGTGGCACCTTGTTTCTTCATGCATGGAACAGGGGTGCATCAGATGGCAATCGCTGCAGAAGTATGAATGTTCTTCACCCAGAAAAGTGCACAAGGCAGTTTGTGCCGTCAAAATGGTTCCTCTGACAAAGATTCATTCACCCAATTGGAATCACATTTATATTTTGGCAGACGAAAAAACCGTTTTTGTGAGACCCGAATATTTTTCCAAAATTAAGAGGGCATTTTATCGTTTTTTTATCGAAAAAATATCGGTACTTTATGTTGACATTGCCAAAAAATTGCAAAACTGATATGAGTTTTCCGATTTTGGGAAAAAATGGCTCAAGGATGAAAATTGATTGACAAAAAAAGCTTGTAAAACACGTTTCAAATATTTTGACCTAAAATCGTAATGTTTTTCTTAAATTCTCTAAGTACTGAAAAAAGGAAAACGTTTTTCACGAAACATGAAGAACAGTTGTTTATGCCAGTTTAATCACATCCGGTCTGGAACTAATGTTCATTTAGCAAATAAAATAGAAACAAATTCAACTACAAACCAAGTGACAAGTATGCCATGTTGCACGTTGACCATGGCTTCACGTCAGATGATTTCCTAGAAGTCTTGAAAGAAGTTTTGCGAAAGCGGTTGTGGGATATCACTGATAGCCGCACTGTGGGGCTGGGAAAATACCCTCTCGTGTTGACAGAAACAAAAAAAACCAATTAAGCACTTTTATTCAGCAGAATCATAAAAGACACCGAACAATGCCTAAAAATAGACCTGCTAAATAACAATAAGTAATTTAATTGTGAATGACTAGAACGAAAAACAATAATAAAGTGGCATAGTGAACAAAAAAGAAGCACCAAACATCTACCACTGCATTCGCTCATACATTTCCTGTCGGGTGAGTCGTTTTCGTTCTTTCGGTTGTTCAAGCTCATAATGCAGTGGCGACTTCAAGGGATACCCTTTGTGTCGCATTACGGTGTGTGCAACCATTTGTATCGATTCGTCCGTATGCAGATTGAGCAGACCTGTGCAGAAGAAAATGGCTGATGTTTCGAGAGCGCGCCATTCAATTGTGTCATTTATTCTCGCACAACGATTGAATTGAAGCCGTGCATCCTGTTTAGTGAAATGATATAGATCGGGATTCAGGAGGACTATGAATTCGACAAAATCAGGCTGTCAATGTTTCTTCCATAGCACGAGACTGGCGCAGGAATGCACCAACTAATGATGTGTTGGGAAAGAGACTAACATAAAAAAATCAATTAAATCAGAATGAAGAGAACTCACGGTAATCTAATATATTTTCGAGTATGGCACGCACGGCTCGGGTGGATTCCAATGAGATTGTATGCGCGAACATTAGCTGCAATCAACAAACACACGGTGAAATCAAATGGCAACATCAACAACTGAACGGAGAGCACACCTCAGTTTCGTGGTGTTTCAGTCCAATGCTATAAGCCCGGCTGGCTCTGGCAGTGACCACCAACGCAATCAGCATATGCGACACGCACTCGCTCACACGCTTCAACACGATGTGCTGGTCTTCCAGGCGCTAAACATTGAAAAAATATTGAAAATTACCTTTGGTAAAGATTAATTTGTGGACTGAAAACAACACTCACAGCGCCGTGTCGTTGCCACAACTGCATGACAACGAGCTCAAAACGTTCCATGCATTCCTCCAACAAACGCACCGATGGCTGAAACAAACTATATTTCCGAAATGAAAAACAATCAGCCCGAAACTCGAAATAAAACTGATCCGTACATCAAGCGATGGATGAACGCATTGAAAGAGATTGTGTTTGAATTTCGGATCGGCATACGAATCCTTCAGTTTCAATTGTGTGTATCGCTCGACGATCGGGTATCGGAGGCGACTGCGAATGAAACTGAAAAATGAGATTTACGAATATTTGCAAACGGTGAAATTGCACTCTCAAAGTAGGTTCTCCACCAAACACCTGCACGCGATCGTTTCTTTGAATAAGACACAACGGGTTTGGTATTTATACTGATTGTTCACCAATCACATTGTAAGACCTTGCTTGGCACCCCAAATCAACCGTTAGCTCTGGTGATACATCTCCCCACTTGCCTAAATTTCGAGTATTTTTGGTGATCAATTTAATCACAGGTTACTGGCTAATATTACAGTGGTCACATCACGTCGTCAACTCCCAGCAGCGCCCAGTGAGCGTAAGAAATAATACACGGCATTCGGGGTGAGTTGATATAAGCCGATGTTACCAACTCTGCCCGTTTATTCCACCCATCCATCCATGCGTGCACGCCAGCCATTGCCGTCCAGTTGCACATCGTGTCGTGTTCTACCTGAATGTTTTCCATCGTTTTTTGCCATTGTAATTTCTTTTTTGAAATGTGTTAGTTGCGCTGCCGTTGTGTTCCCAACTATTATTCCAGCTGGATACAGTGTACTTCCTGGGGATGTCACCCAAAGACACACGAATTTCCCTTCGGGTCACTAATTCCCCCCTTTTCGCCTAAAATAGGCGTTCTTAAAACCAAAATGGACATTTTTAGGCCTAAAGCATGCAACTTTTAGGTAAATGTTGTCAACAGATTGCTTCTTCATCATTACGGAATTTTTTTGTCACCCTTGTTTATGGAGGTGTTGCCAAGCAAGGGCAAAAATACGTCAAATTTTCCAGCTCAAAAAATAACTTGTCTGGGAATTGGGTCTCCCGCGGGAGGTACACAAAATTTCCCTCCAAAACAGGAGGGAGGTACACTAATTTTCCCGCCGGACCAATGCCTACACTGGTTGCAGAGAGAGAGCAAATGTTTGTTCACAAACAATTCGGTGTGTTCTCAGACCTTACATATATTATTCCAACGTTTCACATCCTATCCACCCCGTCACATCGCTGATAAAACAACACAACCCCCAACCGTCAACGTTGGCAGTGTGATTGCATCACGCAAAATGCGATTGAAGTCGTGACCGTGCATGGCGGCGGCCGGACCCAGCACCTGCATCGCGCTCAGAATGCCGTCACGCAACAGGTCGAGTGCGAATCTCTGAAGAAAAAGATAATTCAAAATGTGATCGTTATTGTTATCATGTCGAATATAAAAAACATGAGAGCATTACATAAGCCTAACATTACCTGAATAACATAATTCTCGATATCCATGTTCCTGATGTCCGGATTATCGTCCACAGATCCAGCCACGTAATACACCAACGATTCAAGTGAAAATGTGTCCAATGTCAACTGTGCCATACGGTCCTGTAAATTATTTTCAGATCAATAAAATTTGGCATTGCCATTTTGGCTATTTTCAATCATAATCCGTGCAACTGACCCGAATGCAGTTCTGGTCAAACAGCCGAAGACCGAACTTTTCGTGCTCGTTGCAGTGTTTGGAGAGCATGTCTGCAAGGGGAATAATAAGCAACACCAACATTGAAACATCATGTTGATTGTGTCAGCGAGCAACAGTGCTGCCCTACCAATGACTTGTCGCATCAGGCCGACGACGGCAGCGCCGAACGTGTGCTGATTGTTTTCGATTATGTCCATCATCATTTCCAGTCCTCCGCCCATCAAACCCAGACGATCCGTCTTTTCGTGCAGGCACACGTCTTTGAAGGTGATGTCGTACACTGCAACAGCAATGGGATTAGCATTTTTATAATCGCCACTCGTGTATTTTCCCACTTGTTATCATTGATGTCAGAGCGTGCTCTGCAAAATCAATCATGAAAAGTGGTCAGTTATTCATGTCACTTTTTCAAACGAGAAATCTGATACGTTCGGAAGGATGGAATGCTGCTGTGCAAACACAATTTTTTCTACCTTCAAGGAGTTGCTGTTAGCTGAATTATTTCCCTTGATTGAATTCAGAACGTGTGAGGCAAGCTGTGTTTGCGCGATAAACCCAGATAAGTCGATTATTTGGACGCAATACGAATACCGCTTTGAAGGTCCACTGAGACGAATCAGCAAAATGAAAGACGACAAGACCGACCAGCGTGCTAACAGCACAATGAGAATGCTGATAGAGCTGGAGCTCGATCACCTTGAGCCCTACACCCTGCGAGTGGCTTATTCCTCCGAACGTCCACCAATGTACTGGGACTGCGGCTTTGAAACACAACTCGGTTATGGCGAGAGCTGCCGGCAACCTGGCTTTGTCGCCGAGAGCCATCGACTGATTTTCCGATTGGCCAAAGTGGATTTCGAAATTGTTGACGCGCGGCGCCACTCGTTCCGGGGCATTTTGGACTCGATTTTTAATGGAACATTTGACACAGCGCTCATACCGCTCACAGCCACGTCGGAACGACTGCAATATGCCAAGGTTCGTCACATAAAGCTATAGTATCAACGACTCAGTTTGGCAGGAGAACAAAATCACAATGCCACCTTGTCTTTCAGGCATCGATACCAATCCAGGCCTGGGACGAGCATATGTACGTGTTGGGCACATCACGCAACAGTCCCGATTACATGCATTCGGCCTTCAGTTACTTGTTTGTCTACGACACGTGGATCTGGCTGACACTGTTTGCCGTTCTCGGCATTTATGGGATGTACAGGCTTGCGTGCACGAACATTCTTCCCAAACGGGAATATCAATCTATCAACGGATCAATGCTGATGGTGACCTATTTGGTCATGTTGTTCAGCGGACTATACGGCAACGGCATACTCGGCCGTCTGATGAAGTTTGAGATCATTCACCAGTTCAACAATTTCGAAGAGTTCTTGACATTGCTCCGAAGTGGAAATCTACGACTACTGACGCTGAATGCTAGTTGGTTTGCGCAACCGACCGAAGGCACGCGCAAAGTGATGGACACTTTCGAAGACAATGCGCCGATTTGGCTGAGATCGAGCGCCGAAACCGTCGCGTACGCCAATGAGATCGCGAGTGGAGCGGCGGCATTTCTCGACACCGAAGTGTTGGTGAAGGACTTGTATAACAGGTTCGATTCGATTGCGCACACACACGTGCATAAAATAGGAACTGCTGTCTTTTTTTGTGCTCGTTATGATTTTCTATTGTGCTTAGGTGTTTCGGATTTTTCGTGAGTTTTGGAATCAGAATTAGCATCAAGGACATTTTGTGGATGTATGATAATCAAAAAGATTTCCATGAACATTGGCCAGGCCAGCACCCGGACTTTGCGTGCCGTATTCTTTAGAATTTGCGGTTCCCGATACGTGAGTATGAAACGCCTTGGCCACGTGCCAAATGGTCTTCTGTTCAACAAGGCAGTGCCTGATAACACGATCAGGCGGATCAATTGGGCCATCTCACAGCTGCAGCTAGGAATGGTGACAATACAGGTTAGTTCTGTCCGACGGTCACGGGTTGCACAGATGATGCAGAAGCATCTGGCTGACACATTTTCGGTCACTTATTGAACGTTAGTGCAGTTTATCAAGACATCGATTTCTACTGCCGAACGTTTTGTACATGCATGGCAATGATTTTATTTGGTCTGTACTCTGCCAGTTTTTCAATGTCAGGCATCTAACAACGTTTTCCATGCTTTGTGTAAAAATGCTCGACAAAAAGTCAGTCAGTCAACGAGTCCTTCCCTCACCTTCGTATTCTGCTCCTGATCACAGGAGCGCTACGTGAACGCAATGAAACGCCGATTTAGTGAGTGCATCAATCAGCCACACCGATTGATGGGCCGATCACCGATCAATCTCATCGGGCTGAGCGGCATTGTGTTTTTGTTATTTATGGGATTGTTGATTGGGCTGATTGTGTTGACCGTTGAATGCTGTATCAATCTGTGTCACAACAACAGCGGCGGTGGACAAACGGATATACTTAATGGGAGGCTTTCGCAAACGAGGTCATCGCATGAGCTTTCACCGGGGTTACAATGATTTTTAAACTCTGTATTATCTGGATAACTTTTTAATGAAACCGCTCGAAACGTAATTTTTGGTTTATGTATTGAGTCAGGTGGCTGGTGTGTCTGGTTCATTCTGAGCAACGAAGTAGTTTCATAGAAACGAGCAAACTACTTGTAAAGAAGCAAAGTGCACCAACGTTCAACTCCACGCAGACCAGACGCGTCCCGACGTTCACTGACTTTGATATTATCGCGCCATTTGTGCCCATCAACCAGGTACAGATCCATAATTCGCTCCTGAACTTATTTGTCAATTTTAAATCGTGGTGGCCTTGGTCCGCCATCGGTGTCTGTCAACCGGAAAAATCTACACCCCGAACCCAGCTGTCTCTACCGTGTCCGGACATCAAGCAAAAGTGTTGATTTCAGTGCCAGTGGCCATTTTATACTTCAGAATGGTCACCTTTTCTCATATTGTTGCAAATATGCAGGAATTATTATTTTAGGCCTGTTTTAGAATTATTTTCACTTGGTTTGGTTTTACACCCCTAATTTTGACCTTGGACTAATACTTCCAAAATCGGCCACTGTCTGTGTGAGCGTAACCAGCTGATGCTTCACATGAGCTGTCAGCAGCAACTAACTGCACATAAAAAGGCAAAAAACTAACCGGCTCAGGATGTTCGGAAAATGGTCCGGCCCTTCTCGCGAGCACCAGGTACAAATCGGCATCTTTACCGTTCATCACCAAATGCTTGGTTCCATCCAGAAATGTGTCCTGCTTGTTTCGCGCGTGCGCCGTTGTCTTCGTACACGATAGATCGATTCCGCTGTGAGAACAGGGTGTAAAATTTATTTTGAGAGTCAACTAAAATAAATATATGAAATGTTTGAAGTAGAAGAAATGTGTGATCATTTGTAATTCACAGTTAGTGTTCAAGGCCAAGGCCAATTTTTTTCGGTAAGCGTAGAAACCAACAAGAGAATGTAAAATTAATATTGGGCGCTCCGGGCTAAATCGACAAACAAAATAGCCCAAAACAGGTTAACAGCGTGATATGAAGCAAGTGAAACCCTATTGCGTCCCAAACCGTCCAAAAATGCCCACCAGAAAACTGTCTAATGCTCGCGAGTTTGCATACATTTTGAGCCAATAACTCAGAATGAGTAAAGTTCAACAACCCAAACTCACAGATCGTTCTCCTGCCAGCACACAGCCACTTTCAATTCACCGGCGGCCAATTTGGGTAAAAATCGTTGTCTCTGTTCCTCAGTGCCGTATCGATTGATGGCATACGCGGCCACATTTGTGTGATGATAGATGTTGGTGAACACTGACAGGTCACGACCTAATGTTTCAGCGACTCGCGCCTCGTGCTTGCGCGACAGACCCAAACCACCTGGAATCGCGAACTTGCCTCGTTTATTTCGTTTCAAAATTCGTTGGAAGCTTCAGCACCACGGTACCTGTTCTGTCTAACGTGCCGCTAAATGGGCACGACACTAAGGTCGAATACAGTTCTTCTTATGTTTCTTTAACTCTCTATTGTATAAGTCTTCTCACATTTAATATCAATCTACAGACAATGTACGCGGCCAAAAGCTAACCGTATTCGCGTGGTATAGCAACACTATAAACGCCGGTCTTGGCCAGTTCCTCCAAGACAGCGTCCGGCCTGACTGAGCGCTCATCGATATGAGTTGAATCTACTAAAAGGAGAAAAGAAACATGGCGATCCCATTTTTTGCTGATTGAAAATATAAAAAAATTGTCCAGAAAACTCACCGATTGCATCAAATTTCTCTCGTAGCTCTTGGTTGTATTCTTCCAGCTCCTGTACGTCGTCATACGTTTCGAATTCGGGAAAGATCAGCGCGTTATCCTGACAAGTTTTGTGCAATATTTTGTTTTATTGAAACGTGAACAGTTAGTCTTTTCTGAACGATTTTTCAGTAACTGAACCATGGACCTCACCCGTCATTGACTCTATTTTGCGAAAGGTTCAGAAAATATCAACAAAAAACTACAAAGAACAGACAAAAGACAACCTTGTCAATTTTATTCACAAACAGGCCGCGCGCGACGCTTTGTTGTTCGATCGGAATTCTCCACTCATCTTTCACTCGACTATCAAGTGGACCAGTTGGGACTTTCCTTAAAGTGTCCGAAAACTTCTGCTCATTTGCCGGTGCCGTTTTATCTTGCCCCCCTGTCGCTTGAAATTGACTGCTTTCACTTTTCTCTTCAGCAGTTTCTTCAACTAATTTCACAGTGAACATTTCGGACAGCCAGGCCGACGTGCTTGGCTTTGCTGAATCGTCTTTTGATGACTTTGATCCGATATCATTTTTATCTGACGCTGTCGTCAAGCAACGCCGGCTAATTGTGCGCTGGACAAATTGCTTTCGATGAAGGAATACACTTTTCAAGTTCATTGAAGTCGTTTCCTGGCCGCACGACGTTAGTGTTCGCATGGCGAAAATTGTGACATGTGTTCTCGTTTTGGAGGTGGTGCCATTTGAAAGCATAAAGCGACATCGATGAAGAGCGACGTTCATCGTTCCGTTTAAGCGGTGAAAATTCAGCACAACAGGTCTTTTGCGTCGTGGCCCCTCCGTACCGCGATCGGACCTGACCTGATCTCGAAGCAGGCGGCAACAGTGCTGTGGTACTTCTGAGGGGGAGATACTGTACCTTGCGGCAGTGCTGTGGCTACTTTCTACTTTGGCGGGGCGGATAGGGTACATACGTGGAAAAATCCGGGGCGGGTAGGGGGTAGTGTACCTGGAATCTTGGGGGAAATCCGGTTTGCGGGGAGGGGGAGATTTTTCGGGGCGGGTAGGGTACCATACAGGTTTTTTGGGTGCCTATTTTTATAAGCTATAAAGTGCATATATCGCGCGTAGCGCGCGATTTTTTTACACTTTTAAGGGTTTTCGGTCGAAATTTGAGCATTTTTGACCGAAAAATGGGCATTTTGAGGACAAAAATCGGGGCGGGTAGGGTACCAGAGCGGGGCGGGTAGGGGTAGCGTACCAGGCCGGGGCGGGTAGGGTACCAGTACCAGGTGCGGGGTGCCCTCCTCCCCCATCCCCCCTCAGCCACAGCCAGTGTAGTTCCTGGTCCGGCGGGGAAATTAGTGTACCTCCCTGTGGGAAAGGGGAAGGCCCAAATTCAGGAGAAGTCACTTTTTGAGGTGGAATTTTGACCTATTTTTGCACGTTTTTGGAAAAAAATTCTTCATAAAAAGGGCATTTTGGCCACTTTTGACAACATTGACCTGAAAATTTTATTCCTAAAAATGCCTATTTTAGGCCTAAAAGTGGCCATTCTAGTCAAAAATTGGGGAAATTAGTGTACCCGGAGGTATACTTGCGGGCCGGAAAAAAAACCGTTTTTTTTCCGAAAAAAACCGAAAAAAAACCGTTTTTTTCCGAGGCCCGGAAAAATACGTTTTTTGTTTTTCCGGAAATTTTTCCAAGTGGCAACTTCCTGGAAAAAAACCGTTTTTTTTCCAAAAATTTTCAAAATATTTTCAAAAGGTTGCGAAAGGATGTTGTCAAAACCAATGTAAAATCTGTGCTAAAAAGATCAAAATGAACACTTTTTAATCTCCAGGTGCATTTTTAGCCTGTTTCAGGCCATTTCCAGACAAAATTTTCTCCAAAATAGGGGTTTTTGGACCAATGGAATTCCTTAAGTACTGGAAAAATATTTGGAAAAAAAACGGTTTTTTTTCCGGAAAAAAAACGGTTTTTTTTACAAAAATATATTTTGCGGAAAAATACGCAAGTATACCGGGAGGCAGTGGTGTAGCTACCCAGGCGGGGCGGCAACGCGGAATAGAGCCCCCCTAAGTAACATCCCCCTACACAGTAGTGTATTAAGGCTTGATAGTGGTGCACAGGTACATTTATGCACGTTTGTTGTTCGTTCAGAGCACATACTACGCTTCTTATTGGCAAATAGACACGAATAAATGCGATTACAAGCGAAAAATCGGCACTCCTTCGATACTCGGGACCAGTGGTGTTTGTAGCTACCCAGGCGGGGCGGCAACCTACTGTACCACCCAAAACGCAGGGCGGCAACCTACCTCTTTACATTCGAGCTAGGGGGGGTCGTACCACTCAGTGCTGTGGCTGGGGGGGGGGTGGGGGGGTCCCCCCGACCGGCACTACCCGCCCCGGCCTGGTACGCTACCCCCCTACCCGCCCCGCTCTTGTACCTACCCCCCACCGCCCCGCCCCCGTACCCTACCCGCCCCGATTTTTACCCCCAAAATACCCATTTTTCGGTCAAAAATGACCAAATTTCGACTCGCAAACCCCTAAAAAGTGCAAAAAATCTCGCGCTGCGCGAAGTATATGCACTTTTTAGTACATAAAAACAGGCACCCGAAAAAACTTGTGTTGTACCCTACCCGCCCCGAAAAATCTTCCCCCCTCCCCCCCAAACCGGATTTCCCCCCCCCCCCAAAATCCCAGGTACACTACCCCCCTACCCGCCCGGATTTTTTCCACCACCACCGCTCGCAAAAGTAGCCACAGCACTGGTACCACTTGGGGGGGTCATCGGAAACCGAAATTTTTTATGTCTAAATACTGAAGAAAATGTGGCCTAAAACACTACTTTCGGTATGCAGCGTAATTTTTTGCCTATTGGCAGACAAAATGCTAATTTTACGACTCTTTAAGCCAAAAATGAATGTTTTGGGTGAAAAGTTAAGGTGGGGCGGCAACCTACCTACTGTACCAGGGGAGGGGGGCAACCTACCTACTGTACCAACCAGGTGAGGGGCGGCAACCTACCTACTGTACCTAGGGGGGACGGGACCCCCCACCCCCTCCCAGCTACACCATTGCTCGGGACCCAGTGGTTAAGGAACGATATTACCGTATTGTCGGAAATAGAACCCCCCATTAATTGAACCCCCTAAATGGCTCGAAATCAAAAATAGAACCCCTCCATTAATTGACTTCCCCCCATTAATAGAACCCCACCCCAACCTTCACCGTACCAGAGCGTAGTGGTATGGTAGGGGGGTGTTGTTGTGTCAATCGTTGTTTAAGCTTGCGTACGCAACAGAATACAGCTTTTTAAGCATAATTGCCGTGGTTAAAGTTTGAAAAGACCAAACAAGCCATTTTTAAGGGCATTATTAACAATGATTTTTTTCGTCGGGGGCCAAAACTAACAGAAATCTCCAAAAAATCGACCCTCACAAAATGACCCCAGTGAAAAAATAGACCCCCCGGGTTCTATTTCCGAGCAGACGGTAAGCCTAAGCCCAAGCCTGAAAAGAAAACCAAACGTTCCTCTCTCTAGAACTGGGTCCCGAGTATTGAAAAGGAGTGCTGGTTTTTACGGCATTTCCATTGGTTTCGGCCATTTTTCTACCAGGTCCCGTACATTTAAGGAGTGCCCCCCGCGGACAGAGTCGTATCTAGCCCCCAAAATGGGGTCAGTGAGTTAGAGATAGCCCCCCTTCTATTTAGGTTTTTACGGTATTTAGGTTTTTACGGTAGGTTTTTACCAGAGGTGGGAATCGGGCCGGCCGGGGCCGGGCCGAGTTCTTTGCCGGCCAAACGGTCTGGCCGGGCCGGGCCCACTCTTCGCAATGTCGGGCCGGGCCGGGGTGGCCGGCCCGAAAAGGCCCGACATCATCCAATTTCAATAAAAAATCGTGATTTTTTAAGCTAAGTTTGCCAAAATTTCTTGCGATTCTGCAAATTAGTACCGTTTCCCAGATTATCAGGTATTTCTAAACTAAAAAACAGTAATTCTTGCACCAAAAAATTGCTTCAAAAGACCGTAAAAACCTAAATACAGATTACCCCACCCCGGCATAGAGCCCCCCCGAATACAGCCCCCCCAAAAGGGGTCAGTGAATTAATAGAGGCCCCCCCGGAATAGAGCCCCCCTAAGTAACATCCCCTATCCTGTAGTGTATTAAGGCTTGATAGTGGTGTACAGGTACATTTAGTGCATGTTTGTTGCTTCGTTTCAGAGCACATAATACGCCTCCTATTGACGAATAGACACAGGACATCGAATCGGGCCGGGTCCCGCCGGCCCGGCCCGGCCCGAGCCCCGAATCTCCGGCCCGGCCCGCGACCTTACCCCGAACCTCCGGCCCGGCCCCCCGAATCCTAAATCTCCGGCCCGGCCCGGCCCGGCCCGATTTTTGGCTCAGATTTTAACCCAAGTTTTGTCATAATTTTTGCGATTTTTTTGAACCTATTTTTGGTTGAAAACAACGGTGTTGCAGGGGGTGGGGGTACCCCCTAGGTACAGTAGGTAGGTAGGTCGACCTCCATCCTGGGACCTTAGGTAGGCTCGCCGCAGGCGGCGCGTACAGTAAGTTGCGATTTTTGGCTCAAAATGGTATATAAAATCGGTACTTTTCACTCCAAATAGGCGATAAATCGCCGCGCTACGCGCGAAATTAGCGTTTTAGAACACATTTTCTCTTCAAAATTTCGACCGAAAAAATTTTGTTCCCCCTTAGCCCGGCCGGATAGGTAGGTTGCCGTCCCACATTTTTGGTGGTACTGTAGGTTGCCGCCCCGCCTGGGTAGCTACACCACTGGTTGAAAATACATTTGTTTTCCATGAAATGGTCGTCAGATAGAGACAATACTGATCACTTGCTTGCCGGATCCGTCAGAAATTTTCGTCTTTTTGACCAAAAAACTCTTACGTTTTCAGTAAAATAAGTCACTTCAGAAGCTTCGGGCCGGTGTCCCGGCCCGGCCTTACCCTCCAAATCTCCGGCCCGGCCCGGCCCGGCCGAGCCAAAAGCCCAAAAAATCGCGGCCCGGCCCGGCCGGCCCGATTGCGACCTTCTAATAGACACGAATAAATGCGATTACAAGCGAAAAAACATCCTTTCAAACCCCTTTTTAGGGGTTTTGGGGGGTATTTCTGAGAACAATTTTTCAGCTTCGGGTCAGTGAATTAATAGAGGCCCCCCCGGAATAGGCCCCCCCAAATGGGGTCAGTGAGTTAATAGAGCCCCCCCCTTCTATTTAGGTTTTTACGGTATCATCAGAAAAAGTCGGGCCGGGCCGAAAAAATCGGGCCGGGCCGGGCCGGGCCGACCCCCGGACCTCGTCGGGCCGGGCCGGGCCGAGGTAACCCGGCCCGATTCCCCACCTCAACCTCTGGTTTTTATTAGGAGTTAAAAATCTTTGGAAAATCATCCAGGTGCCCTTGATCATCAGGTTTAACCGTTACACGCAGCTGGCTGTGTGTGCATTAATTAATACACGTGTGTGTATTAGACAGCAGCAGCGCTAGATATAAGTAGCAGCGGCTAGACGGCAGCGTGTGTCGGTTCGCTAGCTCAGCGGCGAAGGCGTTGGACTCGTGCCTGTGGGACCGCTGGTTCAAGTCCCGCGGCGCGGTGAAATTTTTTGTTTTTTGGCTTTTTTGGTTAAAACTAATTTATACATGCACAAAATGATGAGAAATAGTGTTTATAACAGTGAAATCGGGGTTGGGATGTCAAAACATAGCCATCATTTTTTGTTTGTTTTCTTGAGCTTAGCCTTAGGCTTTGGCTTAGGCCTAGGCTTAGGCTTAGGCTTAGGCCTACGCCTAGGCTTCTTGGGCTTGGGCTTAAACGTAATCTGAAGCGGCTGGCCGCAAAACGCCGTTTTCTGCCTTTTATAGGCGTGGATGATTTTCCAAAGATTTTTAACTCCTCTTCTGGTTTTTACGGTACATGCATTTCTCTTTCTTTCATTTCCGAAATATACGTGGAACCGGAACATTATTGGATCCCTCCAAGTCAACTTCAAGATACGTCGTCTCATGAGTTCGTGGCTGGACAGTGATAGCACCACGCGGGAATGCGCGGTAATCAGAGTGTAAATTGTGGACAGAATAAATTTTTGAAACTTCACATAACAATCGAGGGCAGGTGCTTGTTACGAGGTATTCCACTTGCGAGATGCTTCACCGTTTTGCTTGCTCTGCGCATAACAGAGAGAGCGCGATATCAAACTGGTGACAGGATCGGATCGCATGTGATCTGCCTTGTCACGTGACTTTTTTGAGTTTAGGATATTAAGAAATTTAGTGATGCCATTAATCTCGTCCAGAGTAAACGATGTTCCCCGACATAAAATGAATAACTAATCAGCTGAACGAAATTAGCGGCTCCCGCAAATCTCTCAAGAATCACGCGCTACCAAGGCCAATCACATCCGATCAACAAGTTTGATATCGACCAGAGTGTTCGGCATCAAATTGCTAATTTTTTGGAGTGGAAATTGAGAATAATGCATCGTCTCCTTGGTCTGTGTAGCCACACCGGCGTGTGGTTTCATCGACGGGGACCTTCGAATATTGAGGGATCTTTAGTCCGATCACCCAAAGGGTGTGCCTCTTTGGTGGCTCCCCCAGCAACAACCTCGACTGCTTCTGCACAAGTTTGTTGTGATTATTCACCGTTTTGGTTGTTTGGATGGAATTGGTGTTCCTAAATATGACCAACACACGCATTTGAACAGCTTTGGATCGAACTAAACTTGTAATGTCAGCAGAACAAAGATAACAGCTACGTACGAATGTCGAGGAGCCGCCTCTAAGAACCTGATTGATGCGGCTGAGAATGATTTATTTTTTGGCAAGTTAACTTTCGTGCTCTTTTCAGGTTCTCTGTAATGCTCAGAAATGGATTCCTAAAGTGGGCCAGGGATGGCAAATTTTATTCTCCGGTGTGATTTGTAACGTTTATGGTTAAAGTCCAAACAGACGTTGGGTATGTTTATCAGAATTAAGGGCGGACTTAGGTTGAACACGGAAACCGGAACACGGAAATAATTTACATACAAGCCAGTTTCATGGATTTCCGTGCACGGAAATATTTCCGTGTCACGGAAATATTTCCGGTTTCCGTGTTCCGTGATTTTTTTATATTCACGGAACACGGAAATATTTCCGTGTCAGTAGTTGCTGTTTGCGTCAACACTCGGGCTTTTGACGTCAGCACGCTGGCTTTTGTCATCACCACCGCAAAAGCACCGTTTGCGTGCCTGAAGCATTTCCGTGTTCCGTGGCACGGAAATATTTCCGTGTTCCGTGATTCTCAAAAATATTCACGGAACACGGAACACGGAAATATTTCCGTGTTCCGGTTTCCGTGTTCAACCTAAGTCCGCCCTAAAAATTATAGGTAACGTATTTATGTACGTACATACAACACGCAGTCGTGATTTGCTGAACAGAGTGCAGGTTCGAGAACAGGGCATTAGAAACACCAGCAGGTTACTGTGCACACAGCAGTTTTAAATTGTAATTATGTTTAATTGTATAGCGTAACGCTGTAATGGACGTGATTTAGGTTCCCTGGACAGGCATCTTGTTTTGAGCAGCAACGTGACCTTCCGGCAAGTTTTCGGGAACAGTCTTGGTGCTTCCATTCGAATGTATCAGCTCCATGTGCAGCGTATTAGGATTGTCTGGGTAGTTGGGACATGGGTGGTGGTAATCACTGCCCGCTTGCTTTGCGGTGTCCTTTTTCAACCAGCAGCACTCTCGATTGGCTGGCGACTGTAAAAGCTGGTGTTACTTGTCCGTTTTGGGCTTGTAGACAAAGCAGCCAAGCTTTCGTTTGAACCATATTTTTACGGTGGCGCTGGAGCACTGATTTAAACACGCGCAAAAGTTTGTGTCGCTTGACCACATGAACGGGTTCCACGCTGGTACGCATTTATAGTGCTCAGACGCTGTCACAATCCACCTTTTTCTTAGAAAAGTTTCCTCTCATATGTCTGCAAACCTAAAATGGACCAGTAAAACCATGTATCCACCTTAAAAGAACCACCAGAGTTTTCGATCTGCAAAGCGAAAAAAGACGCGAGTCAATTTTTCTACAACACAATC
>JASAMV010005603.1:0-33119 GCA_030248065.1 Rhynchonema sp. JSB1_4
GCATAAATTATGCATGGATTCGACGCAAGAAAGACCCGATGACATATGTTCGTCATGCTCTTCTGTACCTTGCATCATGAACAATGGAAACTCTACTGGGTGCCTACTGTTGTTGTGGTTTTTTTAGCTTTCATCCAGCTGCTTAGTCGACGGACACCTGTTTTCCAAAATGTGTGAAAATGTTTGAATTGGAAAAGTTGCCCACTTGTGCGTTTATCGGCACCTACAAATGGACATTTGTGATTCTGTTGATTGTGATTGTGCTATTTATAGTGCTTCAGCCATTCATGTCAGCGCATTACGATGCGTTCAGCGAATACAACCCGAGTATTTCTCGATGCGCAAACATGCAAAGTATGGCTTACGATATTTCTTCGTTTTTGCTCATCTTTCTAAGGATTAGTGTGGTCTCCGTCCGTCTGTGAGCGTCATGTGGACCAATAACACGTAGGCACTACTTACATTATGTCCCGTATACGGCAGCGTCAGCCCGACTCGTTGATGTTTCACAACGCCTTATGACAGATAGCGAACCTCCGAAACGCCATACCCGGACTTGTTTCCAGAACGGTTGTAGTGCACAGCGCACGCGAGATGTGGCGTCGCTCGTTGGTCATCACATGAGAAATTAAACGAATTGGATAAAATGAGACAACTGAGAAAATTGGAGAAAGTGGCCGGGATATGATGCAGTGTGATTAGCACCTGCAGCTTGAGTGCTAAATACTGTACTGTATATGCTAATTTTCACCAATCTACATAATTCGGTGCAAAACGTATCCAACCACCGTCTCAATACTACCGATTTTAGCTAGCCCGCAGTGTTATTTTAAGCAATGTACCTAATACTGCTTGCGAAAAACGATAATTCTAAAAGTTGGTTTCCCCTTTCCTCTTCTGATAAGATACAGGCAGACGGCTGCTCAGAAAAAAAGTGATACAGTAGCACCGTTATCTGCGAAACTATGACAAACAGTCAGAAACACATTGCATTGTTTCTTCACGTCACGTCTGCTTCTGGTGTATTTATTTTCGTTACTTGGTCTGCGTCCGCCTTGCAAATTAAAAAAAAGATAAAAAAGAAATGTTCTCAACAGTCAGATGCCTATTTTTATTTCTCCTAATTCCACTAATTATGGAGTCTGCTACTGCGACAGTGCCGACCAACCAGCGAGACGATTTTCACACAGAGCCCAATGCCACCAAACAGGAATGTGTGAGAAGGGGCATGTATCTGGTCATGGGATCCGGACAGAGGTACATATACCTACATGGGAGAGCTTCACAGCAGGGTCGATGTCAAACTTGATGATCGGAGCCACATGTCTGACCTTGACGATGTGACCCTTTTTTTTCGGTCACTATAAAAGAATATGCTCCAAGTAGTGTGGTCATGATTACCGAAGTTATCCGCAGCCTGGGGATCAAAATAGCCTTGAAAAACATCCATTATGGAGAAGGGTTCACAGTCAAGAGTGTCGCTGAGGGCAGACTGCTACATATCATCAAAAAAGTCACTTGAGCTTGGCGCAAGTGTCACTGACCCCAAGTGTTTAAAATTACTGAGTGCATATCGTAACGAATTTCTAACCGACCCGCCGCATACAATATATAAATACTTTTCCAGATGTCGCACTGAACAATCCGGCCTGTTTCTACCCAGCGATGACCGGATACAAGTTATCCCCAAACACAACATCGCCACGAGTGTTGGTGAAGCCAAAAAAGCACCGTAAGGTGTCCATATGGGAAAGATGCGCCCAAACTGATTTTGATGAAGGAGATCTACCCGAAGACATTGGTCGTCACCATACAGGATCCGAATCAACAGGATTTGGGCAAGATAACTGATTTCGGCAAGCCATTCGCGGAATCCATTTTAAAACCAATTGTAATGTTTCAGAGCATTTAACGACATTACGAGTTTGCCGACTGCGTTTCAACCGAAACCTGATGACCCAAGCCTGGGTGAAAAGCGCACTGATCAATACTTGGACATTGACTTTCAATTTCACGAAGGCAGCGATACATTCACGTATTTTAAAGTGCGAACATCTGATTTTAAAAAACCAGGCGACTGACAATCTAATCACACACAATATCTAAATTTAGGTCGTAAGACAAAGCACGAATCGAGCCCTGTGGAACACCGAGCTTGGTGGACTGATGTATTCGGATCAGTTTGTCCAAATCGCCACATTCCTGCCTTCCTCCTATGTTTATGGATTCGGGGGAACATCCGCATAAAAGTCTGAAGGTCAGTTTTAGTATTCTAGTGAGCTCGCTGAGGATGACCTAATGCACCGCCAATTTCTGTGGAAGACGGCTTGTCCAAGTTGACAAAAAAGAAATAATGATAACGCTTTGTTTCAGCATGACCTCTCACAGTACAAGACATGGCCAATGTTTGCGAGAGACGAAGCGCCGGCGTACGACACTGAACAACGAAAGAATCTTTACGGCGTCCATCCATTCTACATTTGCGTGGAGCCAGATGGCAAAGCTCATGGTTTGGGCTAATATTTCAGTGGTCAACTCAAGTAGTCAAATCACTTGGTCAACTCACAGCAGCCCCGAGTGAGCGTGAGAAATAATACATGGCACTTGGGGTGAGCTGACGACTCTACAATGTGAGTTGACGAAGTGATTCGACCACTTGAGTTGACCACTGTAATAGAAGCCACGGTTTGTGAGTTTGTATTGTTACACTCTCTATTCGTGGTATCCATTCTGGCTGATTTTCAACAACCATAAAACCGGTTTTCGTTGCGCAGGTGTCATGTTGTTCAACACGCACGCACAGGAAGTCACGCTCGGTCCGGCCCCCCATCTTGTTTATCGCGCCATCGGGCCCAAATTGCAGATGGCCTTCTTCGAGGGTCCAACGCCCGAGCTGGTCATTCAGCAGTATCACACGGCCATCGGTGATGAATCTAACCAAACATGGTTTTCATTGTCCCCATTTTTAAATCTGAAGCGGTGAAACCACACCATGCAGGCCGTCCCATTGTGCCTGCGTACTGGGCGCTTGGCTTCCAGATCTGTCGGTATGGATATAAAAACACGGACGAGATTGAATCCGTAGTGAATAGAACGAGAGCATTGGGCATACCGTATGACACACAATATGCCGACATCGACTATATGGACCACAGGGAGGATTTCACTGAAGGGGTACAGTCAACAAAATAAGGCATAACACGCCAGTGCGAAATTTCAATTTTGCAATTCAAGATGCGCCTTCCTTTTCATCTCAGGGCAACTTCAGTGGTTTGCCAGCTTTGATCGATCGTTTGCATCGAATGACAATGAAGAATATTCTGATCCTCGATCCAGCCATAGCTGCTGATTATGGGTCGTTTGTGAGGGGCGCAAAGGCCAAGGTGATGTTTCACAATGCAGCATTGTCTGCGCTGTTTCGTATGATGACAGCCGTGATGCTTCCCTAACGCAGGCCTACATCACATGGTGGAGTCCCGGTCAGGTACCGGACACAAACAATCTCTACAATTCAACGAAAGACACCGACTTTATGCTCGGAGTAGTCTGGCCCGACAACAATGCCGGATTCCCTGATTTCTTCAGAGATCAGACGATTGCATGGTGGGAAGGAGAAGTGGGCCGATTGCATAAATTGGTACTGGTTGATTGATTGATCGATCAATTACAATTGATTTGTTCGTTGATCGCTGAGTGTCGCAGTTGAATTTCGACGGTCTGTGGATCGACATGAACGAGCCGGCCAACTTCGGCACCAATGAGAAACACCCGTGGTACTTCGACGACCCGACACACGCCAAGACACCGCCGTTGTTCTGTCCAGATGACGAGTATGACCTGCCACCTTACATGACGCAGGCTGTGTATTGGCATAAGGTTGGCAAATGTTTCACAATCAGTTGTGATAAAATATTGAAATATTTATGGCCCACAAACTCACCCTGATATTTCAAGGCCAAACGTCTATCCGACAAAACATTGTGCATGTGCGCCAGACACAATCGCCGTCGACACTATGAGATGCACAATTTATACGGATGGAGTGAAACATTAGCCACACAACCCGCGCTCATCAAGGCAACCGGTCGGAGAGGCATTGTTATATCGAGGTGGTTTACAATTCTTAGAAAATTTTTAGTTTCTTTGGAGAGAAAAGTTTAATTTTCCATTAGATCCACCTTTCCTTCATCTGGCACGGCGGGTGGCCACTGGCTGGGTGACAACAACTCGAAATGGGCTGATCTGAGAGCCAGTATTATTGGAGTGATTGAAATGGTGACAAACATACGTGATCACTGTACCTATAGTTTCTGTGGTCTTTTATTTATATTTACTCTCAGAACATGTTCGGTATCCCGTATGTGGGTGCTGACATTTGTGGCTTCAATGGTGAACCAACTGAACAGCTCTGTCTTCGTTGGCAACAACTTGGCGCCTTCTATCCAATGTCACGGTAGATTTGATTCATTTTTTCCAAATTTTGATAAATGATCATTTCAAATTATAGATTTGCTTGCAGCAACCACAACGCCATTCACATGAAACCACAGGACCCGGCTCAATGGCCGAAAACGGTAGGAGTCGCAACGAGGATAGCCAACGAACATCGCTACACTTTGTTGCCGTACTTGTACAGTCTGCATTTCGAAGCTGCTTTGCAAGGTTATTGACTGCACAATTTTATTGATCAGAAGAAGTGCGAAAAAAATGATTCTGTCTTCATGCGGTACCGTTGTTCGAGCGCTTTGGTTTGAGTTCGGTCACAGCGAGCCCGAAACTTACGACATTCAGGAACAGTTCATGTGGGGCGACGCACTTTTGTTCACACCCGTTCTTTACGAGGTGCCAAATGTATTTGTAAATTAAAGAAAAAAATCAAGGAAAGCAGATTTTTTAAACTTTTGAGAATGCCACCACGGTTCATGGGTACATCCCGGGCACGACGTGGTACACATTCGTCGGTCATGGACTGGCATATGGACAACGGTTGCCTGAATCAGGGTGGACAACGTTGAGTGCGCCGATGGACTACATGTTCCCCGTGATGATCAGGGCTGGAAAGTATTGGAAAAGAACTAAATGCGTCATATGCACTCGGTGAAAATATAAAACTTCTGTTCACTCCAGAATCATCCCAACCAAACAGTCAGCGATGACCACAACGTTGCATTCACAATTCCCGTACTCTCTATTGGTAGCCATCAATAACCAAGGTACGAACAACAATTGTTTTATTCAGATTTACAGCAGGTTGAAGCCCAATTTTGGTGGATACGATAAGGTGACTAATTTGTTTCTCCTAAAAAGTGCCATTTCAGGTGCCAACGGCACAGCGTGTGGCTTCATTCACGTTGACGATGGCTCATCACCATATGATACCATCGATGAACACGAGTTCTGGACATTCAACCTCCAATACACACATGCAGTTGATGGGGCGATGTTGCGGTCGAAAGTGGGCAGAAAAGCTGAGGTGTTATGTGATGAAAAATAACCATGCTTGGGTTTCGCTTTGGAATCGCATAAACACAGATAAGATGGGATTTAATCTCAAAATGGCCAATGTTATCATGCCCATCGGTGGTGTGTCGCACCTACTGTATTTAGTTCGACCAAGAGAGCACAACACAACTGGATTTAGGACGAAATATTGCAAAAAAACAAGGAAATCATGTAATTTGCAGTTCGAGCCCAGTGTGTTGACGCATGTGGATCTATTCGGCTACACGTACATTCCGAACTGGGAGAGTTTCACCATCAACAACATGCCCGTGGCACTCGATTTCAAGCAGACCAACTACGACCCGAATATTCAAGTGCTCAAAATGCAGTTCGTCGCCCCGGTGTTCATCAAGCGTGGCGATACGGTCATTGCCTGGTCACATCACACATAGAAAAGGACAGGTTGATCTGATAATTGTATTTGGGCAAAATTTGCCGCGGTGTCGCTACGTTACTGCTTGTACTGTATGTAGGTACAGTATGTAGGTCCCAGATCCAGAGTTGTCTTGAGTAGTGCGTATTATAGAAGGTACTGGTATAGTTCAACCACGAGCTCATGAGACGACTTTTTTAAAGCTCGCATGGCCAGATTCAAATATGCACCTGCACCGGATACACGTGTTTTCGCAAACAAAAGAAAGAGAGAGGGTGGAATTTTCGAAACGGTGTAAAGGTCAGTTGGGCGTAAAGGTCGGTGTAAAGTTCGGTCGAAAGCTCGGTCGGCGTAGCTCGGTGTAAACGTGAAACATTGCCTGTTATTAACGTGGAATGTTTCAAGTTTACACCGAGGTCGATCACACTGAGCTGTCGACCGAGCTTTCCACCGACCTTTACACCCAACTGACCTTTAGACCGTTTCGAAAATATCACCCAGAGATGATGACAAGTTCCAGCTGGCTGACCTCAATTTGTTGCGTGCTTACGCGAACAGCAACGTCGTTCAACACACAAATGTTTTGGGAGTTAAAAGGAAATTAACGCACCGAGGTGGAGAGCGTGTTTAAAAAAAACACGTGCGTTTCTCTTTCTTTCATTTTCGAAACACGTGGAACTGGAACATTATTGGGTCTGTGCAACTCAACTTTAAAAAAAGTCGTCTCGAGTTCGCGGTTGGACCATACGTACAGTATGTATGTATATAGCACTACTTGCGATTTAGATAAGGTGAATACGCATTTATTATTAATTATAACGTTTACTTTATCTCGCAAAGCAAAAGTTTTCGATTTTGTTTGACAATACAGATCATTCACTCGCGTTATAGATATCAATAGTACGTGTAATAGTGCATACGACATACGAAATCAGCACCTAATATACATATACATAGCTTGCAACTTGTAGGTGTACTGTACGTACATTATAATTGTGTCTCAACTTGCGTCCCAGACCATGGGCGGATCAGGGGAGGGGGAACCGGGGCCATGCTCCTTCACTATTTGGTTGATTGGCACATAAAGAAGGTCCATCATTCTGGAAAGAAGAGGGGAAAAGAACCCGTAAATAGCAAGATTTTCACGCTGACACGCATCAAAAGTCGAAAAGTCTCGAGTGCATCAGGTGATCTCAATTTCATTGGATGTGGGGCAGGGCGCGTGCAGAAACGCAAAACTTTTCGGCGCTTCGCGCGCAGAGCCACATTTTGCATGGTTTTCGGGTTCAGTTCCGAATAAGAACGTGATGCAAAAGATTTTTAAATAATCGAACAAGCTTTATTAATAAAAATGACTTTTTCAATTTGCCACTCTCTTTATGCCGAAAGCCTGATCCGCCACTGACCCATAGTGCATAGACTAGACAAGACTTGAACGATAATTTCACACATAATGATATCAGAAAGAATCACTGCTTCAATATGTCAAAAACGAAAAACAAAGGGCAGTTTATAAAGCATATAGCAAATGTGATTTCAAGTTTCAAGTGTAGAATATAAAAAATAAGCAGGAAGAAGGGGTGGGAAACGATCGCTTGTTGCGAAAAGGCATGATTGCAGAAAGTGATCGGTGCTAATGAAAATTTCAGAGAACATGCAGTCACTTTCAACCAACAATAAAATAGAAAAAAATCGAACTTTTTGATATCACATGCCTCCAGTCAGCTCTGTGTGCGACAATGTTTATGCAGTGAAGATTCACCATCCTTTGTTCCAATGACCCTGACCGTCGTCATTGCCACCGCCCGACAGTTTGGTCGCTTCCTGAAAATAAGAAAATGCATTCCATCAGCGTTAGCCGAGGGTCATTTTGACTTCAGTACTAGAGAGGTGTAAACAAAATAAGACATGCGCTTCGTGAGCAAAACCACAACTGACTCAAAGGCTGGCCAATCGAACAGGTTTAGGATGCACAGGGTGTATGCGGTACACGTGCCTGTGGCCAGTCAATATCGCCACTAGGCCGATTTTCGTCTCACCTGGTAGCATTACCCCGGATTCAGAAAACAATTTTGGTAGAGCTTGGGACCAGGCGGGTAATTTGGGTCAGGCAATCCGAATAGGGTCTATTTGGTCGTATGACACACTTATGAGGTGTGTAAAGAAGTCATAAACCATGTGTGATCTCTGAACCGCCACACCAAACGTATGCTCCCGGAAGGACTGGAACCCCCGACCTCCGAGCCACCAGGCCTGGATAGCCAGTTGCTCTACCAACTGAGCTACGGGAACGCGGTCTGGCTGCGGCTCAGGATCACGCATAAACTCAACGCACGCACGCTCAATACACAGTGCACCGCAGCACACACACTTATACCGGTCCGTTCGTTATACGCCTCGACGCGTATGGGTGTGTGTCTATTCGCCAGACCACACATGGGTGACTAATCATCTTTAACGAGACCGTAATCACCCCTCTAAAGCCTTATGGTCCTGATTCAAATTCCCCGACCTTCTAATTTACCCCGCCCCCCCCCCGCCCGGACTGTATTTTCCCCCAATTTTTTTTTCGGACCCAAATCCATCAGGGGGAACCAAGGCGAGAATGAAAAAAGGCCTATGTCCACGTCCTCACGTCTACGTCTGCCTGCGGTTACCCCCAAAGTAAAATACAGACCAACACCTCGCTTAAAACTGGTTTGTTCAATTCTAGCTGTTAGTCTGATCAGATCAGCGTTAAAGGGGGACTCATTGCTAAAAGTACCTTTTTTACGATTTCAGCTTGTAGCTGGGATGCGTGCGATCAGAACGCTACCAAAATAAAATTAATCGGATGAAAATCGGCCGAGATCGAAGCGATTGAATCGGCCCAACCGGGAACAAAAATAAGTTCGGACCAGTTGCATTTTTATTGCAAATCAGGCAAAAGCTCATGAATCGCTAGATTTTGAGCGAGCAGCTGATGTTTGGGAAAAGAAAACGAAAATTCTAACCTGTGGTTTTCTCTAACAATGACGATTTCTTCCAAAAAATCATAAGTCCTTCAAAAAGGCTTATTTCGCGATTCTGAGACCAGTTCTGGAAGAGATCAATTTAGCCGTATTGATTTATCCTTTATAAAGGTGTACCGATCGATTCCATCGGGGTGCAGTCGCAGGTATTGGTTGCACAATGACTTTATAAGAATTGGTCAATTTTTTTTCCTGAATCGTAAAAAGGGAACGTGACGGGGTGCTGACGTTGCGCGTAGCGATACGCTATCATCGAAACATTTTCACTTCGGTGTCACGCGGATCAGCGGATCGGCCGTGAAGTAAAAATGTTTTGATGATTACATATAGTCCGCTGAAGGACGCAACTAAAGGTGGTCCACCACCGGTATCTACCCGCTAATGGACTACGACGGAATCGATCGGTAGACCTTTATAAAGGATAACTCAATGCGGCTAAATTGATCTGTTCCAGAACTGGTCTCAGAATCGCGAAATAAGCTTTTTTGAAGGATTTATAATTTTTTGGAAGAAATCGTCACTGTTAGAGAAAAGCCACAGGCTAGAATTTTCGTTTTCATTCTCAAACATCAGCTGCTCGCTCAAAATCTAACGATTTATGAGCTTTTGCCTGATTTGCAATAAAAATGCAGCTGGTCCAAACTTATTTTTGTTCCCGGTTGGGCCGATGCAATCGCTTCGATCTCGGCCGATTTTCATCCGATCAATTTTATCTTGGTGGCGTTCTGATCGCACGCATACCAGTTATAGTAAATTTCCAAATTCGCTGCCGCACAGTAAAGTACGCCCCATAGTTAATGTCAGGTTCTAAACCCGAAAGTCAACTTGTGAAACATTCGGACAGCCAACTCACACGCAGCTTGCCAGCCAGCCAGGCAGCTGCGCGCAATGTTTCAGAACCGCGCATGGTTAGCGTTCGGGTTTATAACTTGACATTAACTATGTGGCGTACTTTACTGTGCGGCAGCGAATTTGGAAATTTACTATATAAGGTGAAATCGTAAAAGGTTCTTTTAGCAATGAGTCCCTGCCTCTTTAAACTTGAGCTATTGAGCCGGCCAGCCCAAGTCACCTGTATCTGAACTCTCCAGCGCAACCATCAACTGTGTAGTCCAGAAGTTCATCACCCGGACCGATATTCTATTCTTTCGCCGTGTTTTCAGGAATGATCCCCGGTTAACGCAGATGTGTGGTGTATGTATCTATACTATATCTCCATTTGGCGACAAATTTTCGGGACCAGAGTCCGCAATATTATATCCTATCCGGACACAAAATGGGTGGTGAGTGAACACACTCCATGGAGGGTGGCCTCTCATTACAGTTCTTGCCTTCCATTGCCCAATTCCAAATTGTCTAATATCGATTACACAAAACTCGGAATAAGTTTAAAAAGTAGCAAAAAACGGCAGCTGACCTGAATCCTCTCCTCCTGTCTCTCCCGATCGTCAGCACCTTTGAGCGATTCCAGGAACACGCCCATCAGCTCGGCGTACTCGGCTTGTTTCTGAAACATCAACTAGTCGAGGTCATGTGTGCGTTGTGGCGGATAATAGCAAAGGAGGATTATGAAAAATCAAACAAAACAATATAAATGAAAATATTAGTAAAATAGTGTCTGCGACTGACATCCTTGTTCGGCGCACAATCCTCGACGACGGCAGCGGCGTTGCTCGTGTCGTTGCTACGATGCCAGGACATGTTGACTGATTGATTATCGATCGTTGTTGATCACAAATCGATTGATTGAGAAAAATTGATTCAACCGAAATTTAGAACGATTTTCTGACTTTGCGATGACAGTTTGCAGCAAAATGAAGTCAAAATGTTGAATGATAGTCAACAATTATAGACCCAGAGATGCGTCAGAATGGCCAACCAATCAGCTTTGGAGATGTACCGTAATCAGCTAATCGAAGTTAGTTCCTGAAAGATTATTGGCTTATTAGCATCACGTGTATAGGTGGTCTTTATGCTGAGCAGTTTAGCTGTAGACAGCGTATAGTTCCTTGTTCAAGCTTGACCACGCGTGCACGGAGTTCGCAACAGTTTGGTGTGGTTTTCTCGAAGCTAAATCTGAGCAACTTGGAAAATTTTTCCGAACCAAAACAGGACCCATTTCATGCATAAACCAGAGCTGTCAACAAGCCGCTGAAAGCGGAGCAAATTGCCCATTTATGCTGCGGAATAGCGGAACTTGGCTGACACAGGGAACTAAAGTCCCAAATCACCACATCAAAACAGGGCATCATGGTTCGGAGAGAGCAGACACCGCAAATGCACATGAATCAAAGACACGTGTCTGAAATCAATGAACTCGAGGACTAGACAAGCGCAAACAAGTTCCCTAGGAAGTTCCCATTCAAAACTCCGCTTTCACATTTTCCGGTATGGGTATGCCAGTGGTGATCATCCCACATCACAGCCACAGCCATGTAGTTAAGCAGTCGGTCAGTGTAAACCTGTGTCAAAGTAGACAGTGCGCTTACTGCGGTTCACAAACTCGAACCAGACGAAATTAGCAGCGTTTGTTGTTTGCGTATTTGCATGTGTCCACGAATAAAGTTCCTGGTCGCTCGCCCAGGGCAATATCAACTTGTTGATTGGTCCGGCCCGGTCTGGTCTTGTCTTGTTAACATGACTTCTTTCATTGAGAATATTTCGAGTTTTTTTATCCCTAATTTTCGAACAGCGCAATCCGTGAACAGCTAACTTTAACGTTGGTCGATTCGCTGGCATCAGTGAATCTCAAAGTATAGGGTGTCTCGAAAATACCGTCCTATTCGCTGCTTTTCAGGTCACAACCAACGTTAGTGAGGTCGTATTTTATTCTTCCACGCTGCAATCGAATCGTAAGGCGATTCTGAACATGTTAGCTGCTCGTAACACAACCATTTGCCTGATGTTTCAAGGCCGCTGCCTAGTGCATGCTCCTTCTTCTGACATGTCAAGCGAATGAGTGAGGAACACACAACACGCATGCGACCATCAGGCATCCAGTGCCCTTGCTGTTTTGCACATCATGCGCAGAATTGCCGTCTGAACCGAATGCGTCATAAATGGATTCAACACAGCCTCTGTAACATTAGCCGTGAAATGAAATCTGTTGAGTAGGACGGTATTTTCGAGACACCCAATGAATTCACAAAGTCATGGCACCGGACCGGCTCGCACCGTGTTTGATGTAAACGCTGGTCTCAGCAACTGTAAAGAAATGTTCAATGATAGCAAGCAACATGTTATATCTCCGTGTGGGACTGGTACCTGGCTGTGCCAGCTTTCTATTCAGAAAGACGCAAAATCAGCCATAAAAAAGCGAGTTGCCAATTGCGGAATGCGATCGCGGGTTACGGTATATGCTCTACAGTAACCTCCATCCGATAGCAGATGAAACTCGAATAAGGCAGCTGACATGAACGCGTTAATCGCGTAAACGATAAAGTTCTCTGGTTTTTGCTGTTTCAGTTTCCTTGTAATTCAGTCACAGTTTATGGGCGACCGTGCACAAACGCCACAAGAGCAGTAAACTTAGAAAATCAACCAATGAGCGAGTTTGGAAAAATAAAGTCAGCTTTGAGACACATCACTGGATTAGAGCAACACTATGGGGATTATTGCACACTGCTCAGCAAGCACCATCAGACCGATATAAACAGAGCAACACCAGCAAACGTTTCATTGTTGTGTGTTTCATTTGCGTATGCGTCTGTTCAACCTATCCATGCTGATGCCATTGTGATGTTGTTTCAGATCAAAAACACTCAAAATCAACCATGTTGTCCGGTTTCAATTCCTGTCTGGCAGTGGTTTGTCTGTTGGTTTGCCTTGCTGACTCAGGCAACACAGTGAGCCTGACAGATCGAATTGTGAACGCTGTCGATGCCAAATTGGTCAGAGACAAAACACCGAGTTTGAAGATCCTTGAACCTGTGAAAGTGGTTAGTATCGATCATTATTTTATTTAAACGTTCAAGCAGTCGTTCAATTTGAACGCGCTTGTTTTTCGAAGTGTGCCGTGTCGTGTTCTTCTGTTGTACCGTGCGGGTCAGCAGCATGCTAACATCTGCCGCATAACATCAACATTCTCCTCCAGACGCGACTATCCCCGGTGCTGGCTGAACGTCGCACCCTGAAGGCCAAGGCGATTGCTGCGGACAAACCCAGGTTTGTGGCGCGTCTGCTCACCAAACAAGCAGCCAAAGTGAGGGACAACGTGTGCTTCGTGTTCGATGCGTCCGGCAGTATCACGGCAGCAAACTTTGTCATTGTTAGTCGATGTTTCATTGTTTTATTCTGTTCTTTCGCTGCCCTGATCAAGTGGTGCGCAGTCTAATCGTTTGCCGCATAGTAACAAGGTCACCAGCGTCCAAATTAAGCTCCAATGGTCGAAAGATTTCTTTCTCAAACCATGGGCGTGATGAAGTGGCACTTGTGTCAACTCGTAAGTATCTAATCCTTTTTATTTCAGGCAAAAAATTTCGCCAAATTTGTGATCGATCTTGAGATTGACCCTGATGATGACGATGACCTGCTAATCAATGTCGCTGGTTGGTCGGGGGGGGGGGGACAATTGTCATGAAAACTTTGGATTGAATGATAGTACGCGTGCGCCTGATTTGGCATAAAATCAGAATATTCAGGAACGAAATTCAGCACGGACGCGCACGAGCAATTCGATTTCACTGACGATGTTGATGATGCGATTGAGGGTGTGGATGACATTGAGTACTCGAACGGACCATCGACTAATTTGGGAAAGTTGGTGGATTTTTCTCTTGTTTTAAACTTATTTGTCTTTCATCGGTTGTCACTTTCAACCTGACTGGTTGCTGTCCTTGCAGGGCCCTCAAATTGGCCGGCAAGCTTCTGACGCAGCAATTTGGCGAGCGAATTATTCTTATGATCACTGATGCCAGGTCAATAGTCTTCCATGTTCATTTTGGCCGGTGTGCACTTTCCTGGGTCACGTGCGATCGGGGTCGGGTTTGACTTGGAGTTGGCGTAAAAATGTTTTATACCGTACTGGATTGGTATCCGTGAAACCTGCCAACATTTTACGGTATTTGCGATTTACCATTTTGCGACTTATCCCTTTGTGGCTTGTTTTAACTTCCATGCGTGCTGCAAAAATAAAATGATGATAATGCCAAGTCAAAGTCAAACCCGACCCCGACCACACCCTGGAGTCCCGACCCATGATGCCAGCAAAGTGCATTGCGGCCTTTTTTAAAATCTTTATCGTTTGACCGGAACCAAAAGCAGTATTTCCTTTTCAATTCAGGCACAACGAAGGCCCGGACCCAGTGCCGATCGCCGAAGACTTGCGTAACAACGGCATCATAATCGTGGTCGCCGCTGTTGGCAACGCGGACAAGGCCTTGATGGAGAGCATTACTGGCGATCCCGGTTGGTGATTGTTGGTTGATTGTCTCTTTTTGACATGTTCTTGATGGGAGATCTATTTAAACAGACCACAAATCGACTGTAAACATACCCAGTTATTTTCAGCGCTCGTTGTCCCGACCACATTCAAGTCGTTATCACACAGCAAGCAATCTGTGCTCAACAAGGTCACCAACGCCATCAAAGCCCAACCTTTGTACGTCGGATCCAAATTGGCAAGTCGAGCGGACATTGCCAACACATTTGCGAACACACTGGGGTTCACTGTTGAACGTTGAGCGCTGGTTTTTTGTGATTCTGGGATTTTTTGTCAGGCACAGCCTTACACGCAAAGTAAGACTTTATTGTTTTGTTGTGCGTATTCGTGACAAATAACTGTAATAACCGTAATTTCCTTGAGGGTGTTTTGTTTGTGATATTTGTTATTTTTTCGCATTATGTCAGAAGATAATCTATACACGGTGTTGTGTTTCTTGGCTCAAACTCATTTATGTCTTTTCCCACCTTAATGTAGTAGCACCTTGGAAGTATATGAACCACACACAAGTGGTAGGATCGATATTATTATGCCTGCAACGACACAAGAAAAGAAGCTTGCGCAAAACAAAACATACAATGTAAATGAAAATTGATTTTTTTAGTATTTGTCCCAGCTGATTTTTAGACCCAAACGAAGTCATTATTGAATAGTATTTTGGAAATACTTCCGAGTAAAAAAACCAGGACAATGTGCGCCACATTAACAAACAACTCACTTTTCGATCACATGAGGAGAAAAATGCAAGAATTTCTGAGAGAAGACGGATCATCCGGTAGGCAAGGTCCCAACCCCAACCTATGCCGACTTCACGCAACCAACTGTTTCAGCAAACGCCACCAGTACAAAGTCGAGCAGTTATACCATTTTTGTGCCCTTCTTTGCCGGTGGCCTGCTGGTGCAACTGTGCATCCTCACTCCACTAGTGCTTGTGCCTTCGATGGGAGCTGATCTGCGATCACCCGAAGCCAGCCGATGCGAACAATTTGTGCCCAACTGGTAAGGGTGGATTGGCTGATGTTTCATTTGCACCGGATTTATGCTTGCAGAATCGTCGTATTTTGAATAGGTTGCTCACGAATGCCGCCACGTATGTCGGACACTACGCCATCAACATTTTGGCATTCGTTCTCTTCGTCAAGTGTTTGCAGCAAAGTCAGGTGCTACAAATTCGTTTTAGTTGTTAATTTTTTGTTATTTGTTTCAAACACAGCCAAATTTATCCTCCTTTGTAGTCATTCGCCGTCCATTTTCTCTGCGCTGTCGCAGCCATCAACGGCGTCTTTATTGCGTTCGAGGTTGCCTGGTTCGTCTCTGGTGCGTGGGTCAATGACGTCATAATAACATATGCATCAGTCACATGTTCATGACGATTCCTGAACATGGTTCCGATGGGCACGATAACGAAAATTCCCAATGGAGAATGTCCAGAATGTCAAGTGTTATGGAGCCCGAATTGTGATCATGTCACTCTCTGGGGCACGTTTCAGTGTTTAACGTTTCTGCCCCAAACAACGAAAGCTGACGCTCGTTCCCAATACGACAAGTATCCCTTTTCACATATCCCAGGTGTGCTCACCGTTTTCGGTATCGACACGCCAGCTGGACCGTTGAGTTGTCGATCCCTAACATCGGTCACTATTGCTGTTGGACTGACTTTCTTTGCGCTGGCAGCGGTGTGCATGCTTGTCGTGGTTGCTGTTGTTCAGGTATACGTTTGTCACCATTTTGTGCCTGATTTAGCAAGGAGAGCAGGCAAACTCTTTATTCCAGATTCTGTCTTGGTATATTCGACGCGAGAATGCTCGTATGGAGGCGTTGCAGCGAAAGATCAAACAATTTGAGAAACACAAACTGAATAAGCGACAGTATTATTTTGTGAGCAATAAAAACAATGCAAAAGACAAGAAGAATATTTGATTGGGCATGCGTCTGTCTTTTTGTGATGCCCTGGTTTTATTACTTTTTCATTTGAGGGAGATGTCAATAAAACCTGTGATTTTATACATGGCTGGGATCTGGATCATTTCACTTGCTTCATCACCGAACTTGACTGGGTTTTCTTTTCTTTTCCTCAATTAATCCCTTGAAACATCATCATGGCCGATTCGTACGACAAAGACACACCGTTGCAACAGCAGGAACCGGGCGATCTCTCCACTGACATCAACAAAATCGTGCATCGCGCGCCCTTCAAGGAGTCAAATGTGAGTTACGGTATGGTTCAACTTTTCACAAAGAATGAACCATATGCCGCCAACTCACTACTGCGCAGGATATCGTGGTGCACATGCGCAACTCGGGCGCGCACCGAATCGGCTGGGCTTTGAAGACCAACAGTCGCAATCGCATCCATGTGGTGCCGCCGTGTGGCTGTTTGGATCCGGGCGAAGCGTCACAGCTGACCATCAAATGCGCGCAGCCGCCGGCCGAAATCATCGGTTTACACATGACAAAGACGGATTCTCTTTGTTTCTCTTAGTTTTGAAAATTGGAATCACTTTGAAGACAAATCGTACGGCGAGGGACCGAACAAAGACCACGTGGCGTTTGAATGGGTGAATGCGCCCGAGGGTGCCGCCAAGCACTTCAGACGCGAGTGGTTCCAGGTAAAAAATAAATATTATTTTAGTTGTATGATCTTTCGTTGTACCACAGTTACAAACATTCTTTTGCAAAATTGCGCTTTGTGTCTTTTCAGTGTGAGGGCATGATCCGACATAAATGAGTTTGAGCCAAGAAACACAACACCGTGTATAGATTATCTTCTGACATAATGCGAAAAAATAACAAATATCACAAACAAAACACCCTCAAAGAAATTACGGTTATTACAGTTCTTTGTCACGAATACGCACAACAAAACAATAAAGTCTTACATACTTTGCGTGTAACGCTATGCCGGACAAAAAATCCCAGAATCACAGTAAACCAGCGCTCAACGTTCAACAGTGAACCCCAGTGTGTTCGCAAATGAGTTGGCAATGTCCGCTCGACTTGCCAATTTGGATCCGACGTACAAAGGTTGGGCTTTGATGGCGTTTGTGACCTTGTTGAGCACAGATTGCTTGCTGTGTGATAACGACTTGAATGTGGTCGGGACAACGAGCGCTGTAAACAAGTGGGTATGTTTACAGTCGATTTGTAGTCTGTTTTTAAATAGATCTCCCATCAAGAACAAGTCAAAAATAGACAATCAACCAACAAACACCAACCGGGATCGCCAGTAATACTCTCCATCAAGGCCTTGTCCGCGTTGCCAACAGCCGCGACCACGATTATGATGCCGTCGTTACGCAAGCCTTCGGCGATCGGCACTGGGTCCGGGCCTTCGTTGTGCCTGAATTGAAAAGGAAATACTAGCTTTTGGTTCCGGTCAAACGATAAAGATTTTAAAAAAGGCCGGTATGCACTTTGCTGGCATCATGGGTCGGGTCTCCAGGGTGTGGTCGGGGTCGGGTTTGACTTTGACTTGGCATTATCATCATTTTATTTTTGCAGCACGCATGGAAGTTAAAACAAGCCACAAAGGGATAAGTCGCAAAATGGTAAATCGCAAATACCGTAAAATGTTGGCAGGTTTCACGGATACCTATCCAGTTTGGTATAAAACATTTTTACGCCAAGTCCAAGTCAAACCCGACCCCGATCGCATCTGACCCAGGAAAGTGCACACCGGCCAAAATGAACATGGAAGACTATTGACCTGGCATCAGTGATCATGAGAATAATTCGCTCGCCAAATTGCTGCGTCAGAAGCTTGCCGGCCAATTTGAGGGCCCTGCAAGGACAGCAACCAGTCAGGTTGAAAGTGACAAACGATGAAAGGCAAACAAATTTAAAACAAGAGAAAAATCCACCAACTTTCCCAAATTAGTCGATGGTCCGTTCGAGTACACAATGTCATCCACACCCTCGATCGCATCATCAACATCGTCAGTGAAATCGAATTGCTCGTGCGCGTCCGTGCTGAATTTCGTTCCTGAAAATTCTGATTTTATGCCAAATCAGGCCCACGCGTACTATCATTCAATCGAAGGTTTTCATAACGATTGCGCCCCCCCCCGACCAACCAGCGACATTGATTAGCAGGTCATCGTCATCATCAGGGTCAATCTCAAGATCGATCACAAATTTGGCGAAATTTTTTGCCTGAAATAAAAAGGATTAGATACTTACGAGTTGACACGAGTGCCACTTCATCACGCCCATGGTTTGAGAAAGAAATCTTTCGACCATTGGAGCTTAATTTGGACGCTGGTGACCTTGTTACTATGCGGCAAACGATTAGACTGCGCACCACTTGATCAGGGCAGCGAAAGAACAGAATAAAACAATGAAACATTGACTAACAATGACAAAGTTTGCTGCCGTGATACTGCCGGACGCATCGAACACGAAACACACGTTGTCCCTCACTTTGGCTGCTTGTTTGGTGAGCAGACGCGCCACAAATCTGGGTTTGTCCGCAGCAATCGCCTTGGCCTTCAGGGTGCGACGTTCAGCCAGCACCGGGGATAGTCGCGTCTGAAGGAGAATGTTGATGTTATGCGGCAGATGTTAGGATGCTGGTGTCCCGCACGGTATAGTAAATTTCCAAATTCGCTGCCGCACAGTAAAGTACGCCCCATAGTTAATGTCAGGTTCTAAACCCGAAAATCAACTTGTGAAACATTCGGACAGCCAACACACACGCAGCTTGCCAGCCAGCCAGGCAGCTGCGCGCAATGTTTCAGAACCGCGCATGGTTAGCATTCGGGTTTATAACTTGACGTTAACTATGGGGCGTACTTTACTGTGCGGCAGCGAATTTGGAAATTTACTATACAACAGAAGAACATGACACGGCACACCTAAAAAAAAAAGCACGGCAAAAAAAAACGGCCCGATGAACGGAACAAAAAAAAAATCAACAATACCAACCACTTCCACAGGTACAAGGACCTCCACCCCCGGTGTTTCTCCCCTGACCAATTCGGCACCCACACGCCCCACAACCCCCCCTGCCCGCCCTCTGTCGTGCCGGGAAACGAAGGGAGAAAACAAAACAAAAAACCCCCCGAAGGGAAAGAAAAGGGGCAACAAGACTGTTTTTTTTTTTGTTGTTCTCAAGAAACACAACAACACGACGACAACAGGAAGGAGGAGAAGAAGAGCCCACCCAAAAAAAAAAACACAACAACAAGAAAGAAAAATGCCCCAAGGGGCATAAAAGAAATATGGTTCCCTGGCTGACTGGCATAAAAGAACGATACTAGCTTGCACGACTTTGCTGATGTTTCATTAGGCACTGGAATAAACGTAAGTGTGTTCTGAGCTGTTTGATACCGAACAGTAGACATTGAACCATATTCCCGGCGCGTGCTGTCTTGCCACCAGAGACACAGGGCACGGAGATATTGAAAGATTGCAATATTCTCTTTATTTCTCTCCTTGTTGAACCATCGTGCGCAGCCGAAGACTGCACAGTTACCGTCGTGAGGTTGAAAAGAAGAAACAGTTGCCTAAATACGTATGTGGGTTTGCACGAAAGTTTCGATATCGGCTGGGTGTTGGTTCAAAAGAGTTCGCGCCGGGAATATGGTTCAATGTCTACTGTTCGGTATCAAACAGCTCAGAACACACTTACGTTTATTCCAGTGCCTAATGAAACATCAGCAAAGTCGTGCAAGCTAGTATCGTTCTTTTATGCCAGTCAGCCAGGGAACCATATTTCTTTTATGCCCCTTGGGGCATTTTTCTTTCTTGTGTCGTTCTTTTATATCGCGCAAGCGTCAAACAGAGAACCCGGATAAATCAGGCACAGAAAGTTTTCAGTTCCGGCAAGCAATGGTTCTAACTAAGAAAATGTCGACCGTCAGACTTTTCTCAAGTAATCAACGCACATGAGCGCAATGAGCTGTGGGGGTTAGTTTAAAGGGGGCCTGCCGCTATTGTTTTTTGGGTTTTGGACCTCGGTTTTTTTATGTTAATTGTCAGTTGGCACTGAGATGAAGAACATTAACCTTCAAGAACTTCACCAAACTGACGTTTACCCACCGAAATCGATCAACCAACATGGCCGCACGGGAAGAAACTATCCAAATATTGATGCACTATGTGTGCATGGAAATCAGGATTTCCAAAGCAAAATTCAAATCACAGAGGTGTGGTATAGGCGGCGCGTTACGGTAGGTTGACAAAACATTTGTTATTTACAAAAGAGCTAATGTTTTATCGGGCTACCGTAACCCGCCGCTTATATCACGCCCCAGTGATTTTGAATTTCTCTTGTCATTCCTGATCATCATGTGCAAAAGTGCATCAATATCGGACAGTTTTGTTCCCGATAGACCATCTTGGCGGATCGATTTCGGTGGGTAATCGCCATTTTGGTGAAGTTCGTCAAAACTAATGTTCTTGATCTCGATGCCAACAAACGATATAAGTGAAAAAACCGAGGTCGAAAACCAAAAAAACAATAGCGGCGGGGCCGCTTTAAGGATGCTGTACTTTTTGGCAGGATATATGAATCGGTGGTTATCGTGACATAAGGCCAATTTTGTGTTTCGATTTCACTATGGGGTTCTAACAATGGAGACACGCTTGTGTCTGCGTCTTCACCCACCACTGAAACAAAACTAACGCAGTGCCCCACGCGCATGTCTATGCTTTTGAGGAACATGGTAACTTGTCAAGTTATTTTTTTTTAATTTACCGCCAGGTATGTATTTGACACCCTAGGTACCATCATTTATAGCGCACTGAATGCGCATCGTCTCAGAGAATGGCACTTGTTGGTTTAGTACCAAGCAAAGCTGTGCAATGAACTTCCATGCCCCCTGTCCCTCCAGCTACAGCAATGAAATGAGTGTCAAACATCAGTCTCCAGATTGCTTTGGTGTTGGCCGCCGCATCTGATCTTGGATTCAATGTTACGTAAAAACTACTATTTAACTTTCCCACGAAAGTCAAATTATAAATGCGGAAAAAGCTTCGAATGTTAGAGAGCAACAGCAATTTTAGTTAAGAAGTTGATATCTTGTGGGTATTTTATCATGAATGATATCACAGCGCATAAACTGCAAACCGCACCTGTGCTTAATAATTAATCTCAAATAAAAACACGAAAAAACTGAAAAATGTTACCCAGAATTCATTAAAAGTTAGTAAAATACAACAAAGTTCGCTGCGCGCGTGAATGTTTGAACCCGCGACCTTTCGTTTTCAGTGACGCGCGTTACACCGCTCGGACATAAGTGCTTCGCCACTCTTCTTCTCAAACGTTAATACATACATAACTACGCGTGCATTGCTGCATTGCCTATTGTGCTGGCTGCCTGTGTGTGTGTGTGTGTGCTGGCTGCCTGCCTGCCTGTGTGTGTGCTGGCTGGCTGGCTGTGTGTTGTGGGTAATACATTGTGCGCTTTATGAATCAGGCAACTACGTAGCGTGCACTAATGCATTGTTGTGTGTGTCTGAGCGTCCATTATGGCTCTTTTCGAGCTGAAAAACATTTAACCAATTGGAATTAATATATGTTTGACGTAACAACGATTAAAAACACATATAACCGCTGATTTTGGCTTTAGAACCATACTTTCTGTACAAAAAGTCATGGTCTGGAACCGTTCATACTAAAAGTTACGAACTCGGCGATAGCACCACCATGTTTCTCGAGTGCGAAAACCACATAAACAACTTTAATAGTTCTGGTAACCCAACTTTTCGGCGAAATTTTACTTCGGGAAGCACACTTTACATACAAAAAGTCGTGGTCATGGTCTGGAACCGGTCTCAGTCGTGGAGTTACGAAGTCGGCGATAGCACCATCGTGTTTCTCGTGTGCGAAAACCCTATATGCGATATTAACATTTTTGGTGTTCAGTAACGTCTGGGCCCTGACTAGTTTTTTGTGGAAAAAAAAAAGGGAAAGAACGTTTTTACAAAAATTTCAACTGTATCTTGCCCGCGATCGCGCGAGTGGGCACGCAGCGGAATGAAATTTTGTGTGGACCTAGAAGTCCACGCCGTACAAGTTGTGTGCAAGTTTGGGCTTCTCAAGTTAAGTCTTGTGAAAATGGCGTGAGTTTAAATTTTTCAACTCACGCAATATAAGGAATCAACCATATGTCGCTTAGCATTACCATGCTAGCTCCGATGAAACGTTTGCTGGTGTTGCTCTGTTTATATCGGTCTGATGGTGCTTGCTGAGCAGTGTGCAATAATCCCCATAGTGTTGCTCTAATCCAGTGATGTGTCTCAAAGCTGACTTTATTTTTCCAAACTCGCTCATTGGTTGATTTTTTAAGTTTACTGCTCTTGTGGCGTTTGTGCACGGTCGCCCATAAACTGTGACTGAATTACAAGGAAACTGAAACAGCAAAAACCAGAGAACTTTATCGTTTACGCGATTAACGCGTTCATGTCAGCTGCCTTATTCGAGTTTCATCTGCTATCGGATGGAGGTTACTGTAGAGCATATACCGTAACCCGCGATCGCATTCCGCAATTGGCAACTCGCTTTTTATGGCTGATTTTGCGTCTTTCTGAATAGAAAGCTGGCACAGCCAGGTACCAGTCCCACACGGAGATATAACATGTTGCTTGCTATCATTGAACATTTCTTTGAACAGTTGCTGAGGCCAGCGTTTACATCAAACACGGTGCGAGCCGGTCCGGTCTTGACTTGATCCCATGACTTTTTGAACTCACTGGGTGTCTCAAAAATACCGTCCTACCTACTAGATTTCAGGTCACAGCTAATGTTACAGAGGCTGTGTTGAATCCATTTATGACGCATTCGGTTCAGACGGCAATTCTGCGCATGATGTGCAAAACACCAAGGGCACTGGATGCCTGATGGTCGCATGCGTGTTGTGTGTTTCTCACTCATTTCCTTGACATGTTGGAAGAAGCAGCATGCACTAGGCAGCGGCCTCGAAACATCAGGCAAACGGTTCCTGAATGTGTTACGAGCAGCTAACATGCTCAGAATCGCCTTCCGATTCGATTGCAGCGTAGATGAACAAAAAACGACCTCGCTAACGTTAGTTGTTGCCTAAAAAGTAGCGAATAGGACGGTATTTTTGAGACACCCTGCACTTTGAGATTTACTAATGCCACTAAATCGACCAACTTAAGAGTTAGTTGTTCACGGAGAGCTGTAAAAAGAACTGTTCGAAAATTGTGGGATAAAAAACTCGAAATATTCACAATGAAAGAAGTCATGTTACCAAGACAAGACCAGACTGAACCGGACCAATCAGCAAGTTAATATTGCCCTGGGCGAGCGACCAGGAACTTTATTCGTGGATACATGCAAATGCGCAAACAACAAACGCTGCTAATTTCGTCTGGTTCGAGTTTGTGAACCGCAGTGAGCACACTGTCTGACAGAGGTTTACCCTGACCGACTCCTACACATGGCTGTGGCTGTGATGTGGCATGATCACTACTGGCATACCCATATTGTGCATTGTGGGCGGAAAACGTGAAAACGGAGTTTTGAATGGGAACTTCCTAGGGAACTTGTTCGTGCTTGTCTGGTCTTCGAGTTCATTGATTTCAGACACGTGTCTTTGATTCATGTGCATTTGCGGTGTGTGATCTCTCCGAACCATGATGCCCTGTTTTGATATGGTGATTTGGGACTTTAGTTCCCTGTGTCAGCCAAGTTCCGCTATTCCGCAGCATAAATGGGCAATTTGCTCCGCTTTTAGTGGCTTGTTGACAGCTCTAGTTTATGCATGAAATGGGTCCTGTTTTGGTTCGGAAAAATTTTCCAAGTTGCTCTGATTTAGCTTCGGGCGCCCTTAGTCATAGTGGAAAATGGAAATGGAAATGCAAAAAATATTCTATGTCCAAGTTTTCCGTTTCCATTTCCATTATGACTAAGGGCATACTGGAAAATGGAAATGGAAATGAAACAAAACATTTTCTGTGTGAAATCTGACCAATCAGCTGCCGAGAACTGGGTGGAACAGAAAATGTTTTTGTCACATGTCAAAACATGACTGCTGCAGTTTCATTTCCATTTCCATTTTCCAATATGCCCTTAGTCATAATGGAAATGGAAATGGAAAACTTGGACATAGATTATTTTTTGCATTTCCATTTCCATTTTCCACTATGACTAAGGGCGCCCTTCGAGAAAACCACACCAAACTGCTGTGAACTCCGTGCACGCGCGTGCAAGCTTGAACAAGGAACTACACGCTGTCTACAGCTAAACTGTTCCCCATAAAAACCACCTACACGCGATGCTAATAAGCCAATAATCATTCAGGAACTAACTTCGCTTAGCTGATTACGGTACATCGCCAAAGCTGATTGGTTGGCCATTCTGACGCATCTATGTGTCGATAATTGTTGACTATCATTCAACATTTTGACTTCATTTTGCAAACTTCACTGCAAGCTGTCATCGCAAAATTAGAAAATCGTTCTAAACTTCGGTTGAATCAATTTTCGTCAATTAGTCGATTTGTGATTAACATCGATCAATCAATCAATCAACATGTCCTGGCATCGTAGCAACGACACGAACAACGCCGCCGCCGTCGTCGAGGATTGTGCGCCGAACAAGGATGTCAGTCGCAGACACTATTTTTGCTAATATTTGCAATTATTGTTTTTGCTTGATTTCTAATAATTCTCTTTGCAATTATCCACCACAACTAGCTGATGTTTCAGAAACAAGCCGAGTACGCCGAGCTGATGGGCGTGTTCCTGGAATCGCTCAAAGGTGCTGATGATCGGGAGAGACAGGAGGAGAGGATTCAGGTCCGTTGCCGTTTTTTGTAATTTTTTCAATCTTTCCGAGTTTTGTCTAATCGATATTAGCCAATTTGGAATTGGGCAATAGAAGTCACACGAAATGTAATGAGAGGCCACCACCCTCCATGGAATGTGTCCAGTGTGTGTTCACTCACTCCCCATTTAGTGTCCGGTTGATATAATGTACTGTACAATATTGCGGACTCTTAGTCCCGAAAAATACATATTCGACAAATGGAGACATATATGTACATACCAGTACGGACGTACGTATACCACACATCGGCGTTAACCGGTGATCTTTTGTGAAAACACGGGGAAAGAATAGAATATCGGCCCGGGTTGTGAACTCTTGGGCTACACAGCTGAGGGTTGCGCCGGAGAGTTCCGATACAGGTGACTTGGGGGCTGGCCGGCTCAACAGCTCGACGTTAGGTTGATTTGATCAGATTAACAGCTGGATTTGAACACAAACCTGTTCCAAACGAGCTGTCTGTCTGTCTTTTACTTAGGGGGTAACTACAGGCAGACATGGGCGCCAATAGGTCTTCTTTTCACGCTCGCCTGGTTCCCCCCTGATAGACGTGGGTTGGAAAAAATTTGGGTGAAAATACAGTCCAGGGGTAAATTATAGGGTCGGGAAATTCGAATCCGGGGTTTATTTGGTCGTATGACCCCTCGAAGGTGTTATGTGGTCATATTTGTTGTTTATCGAAATTGGTATCGGCTTGTTTAGGCGCTGAATCAAAATTTCAACTTGGTTTTTGCATATCAACTTTCATGAGGCCGTCAGGACCATAAGCGTTTAGGGGGGTGATAACGGTCTAGTTTAGATTAGCCAGGCCACCAATGGTGTATGACTTCCTTACACGCATCACAAGGGTCATACCCACGACCAAATGGACCCCATTCGGATTGCCTGACCCATATTACCCCCACCCCCCGCTCGCAACCTTTGTGAGACGAAAGTCGGCCTAGCGGCGACAATGACTAACCACAGGCACATGTACCGTATACGTGCATCATATAAATACTGTTCGACTGGCCAGCCGTTGAGTCAGTTGTGGTCATGTTTACCCAGTCCATGTCTTTTGTTGTGATGTTTCACTCACGATCTCATTTTCTTATTTTCTAGGAAGCGACCAAACTGTCGGGCGGTGGCAATGACGACGGTCAGGGTCATTGGAACAAAGGATGGTGAATCTTCACTGCATAAACATTGTCGCACACAGAGCTGACTGGAGGCTTGTGATATCAAAAATTTCCATTTTTTTAAATTTATTTTGCTGGTTGAAAGCGATTGCATGTTCTGTGAAATTTTTTATCAGTACCGATCACTTTCTGCAATCATGCCTTTTCACAACAAGCGATCGTTTCCCTCCCCTTGATCCTGCTTGCTCTTTATTCCACACATAAAACTTGAAATCACATTTGCTATATACTTTATAAACTGCCCTTTGTTTTTCGACATTTTTAAGTAGTGATTTTTTCTGTCATCATTTTGTGTGAAATTATCGTTCGAGTTGTGTCTAGTCTATGCACTATAAGTCACTGGCGGATCCAGCTTTCGGCATAAAGGGGGTGGCAAATTCAAAAGGTCATTTTTATTTATGGCTTGTTCGATTATTCAAAAAATCGTTTTCATCGAGTACTTATTCGGAGCTGAACCCGAAAACCATGCAAAATGTGGCTCTGCGCGCTGAGCGCCGAAAAGTTTTGCGTTTCTGCAAGCACCCTGCCCTGCCCCAAATCCAAATTGAGATCATCTGCTGCACGCGATATTTTTCGACTTTTGATGTGTATCAGCGTGAATTCCCTGCTATTTATTTATTTATCCTTTTCCCCTCTTCTTTCCAGAATGATGGGCCCTCTTTATGTGCCAATTAACCAAATAGTGAAGAAGCATGGCCCCGGCGGGGCCATGCTTCTTCACTATTTGCGGCCCCGGTCCCCCCCCCCGGTTTGGGACGCAAGTTGCGACACAATTATAATATACATACGTACAGTAGGTATATTTACAAGTTGCAAGCTATGTATATTTGGTGCTGATTTCGTATATGTCGTATGCATAAAATTTGTGCATACGACATACGAAATCAGCACCAAATATACATGCACAATTACACATAAAGGCAAACTACACCAACATGGGCTCGATTTCGCAGCTGGCAGAACAGTTAAACATTCTGACGTGGCTGCTGATTTGGGAAATGTTACACGTTGAAGAATACAAAGTGGAGCATGATGATTTTCTCTTTCCATTCGTTTTGAATACACACCACCTTCGAAATCGGGCTTGTGTTGGCGTAGCTTGTCTTTACTATTGATATCTGCCTGTATATCTATGACGCGAGTGAATGATCTGTATTGTCAAACAAAAACGAAAACTTTTGCTTTGCGAGATAAAGTATACGTTATAATTCATAAATGCGTATTCACTTTATCTAAATCGCAAATAATGCGATATACATACCAGTATCTGCTATAATACGCACTACTCACGACAAGTCTGGATTTGGAACCTACATAGTACAAGCAGCAACGTAACTTATGCGACACCGCGGCAAATTTTGCCCAAATACAATTATCAGATCAACCTGTCCTTTTCTATGTGTGATGTGACCAGGCAATGACCGTATCGCCACGCTTGATGAACACCGGGGCGACGAACTGCATTTTGAGCACTTGAATATTCGGGTCGTAGTTGGTTTGCTTGAAATCGAGTGCCACGGGCATGTTGTTGATGGTGAAACTCTCCCAGTTCGGAATGTACGTGTAGCCGAATAGATCCACATGCGTCAACACACTGGGCTCGAACTGCAAATTACATGATTTCCTTGTTTTTTTTGCAATATTTCGTCCTAAATCCAGTTGTGTTGTGCTCTCTTGGTCGAACTACATAGGCGCGACACACCACCGATGGGCATGATAACATTGGCCATTTTGAGATTAAATCCCATCTTACAAATCTGTGTTTATGCGATTCCAAAGCGAAACCCAAGCATGGCTATTTTTCACCACATAATACCTCAGCTTTTCTGCCCACTTTCGACCGCAACATCGCGCCATCAACTGCATGTGTGTATTGGAGGTTGAATGTCCAGAACTCGTGTTCATCGATGCTATCATATGGTGATGAGCCATCGTCAACGTGAATGAAGCCGCACGCGGTGCCGTTGGCACCTGAAACGGCACTTTTTGGAGAAACAAATTAGTCATCTTATCGTATCCACCAAAATTGGGCTTCAATCTGCTGTAAATCTGAATAAAACAATTGTTGTTCGTACCTTGGTTATTGATGGCTACCAATAGAGAGTACGGGAATTGTGAATGCAACGTTGTGGTCATCGCTGACTGTTTGGTTGGGATGATTCTGGAGTGAACAGAAGTTTTATATTTTCACCTAGTGCATATGACGCAATTAGTTCTTTTCCAATACTTTCCAGCCCTGATCATCACGGGGAACATGTAGTCCATCGGCGCACTCAACGTTGTCCACCCTGATTCAGGCAACCGTTGTCCATATGCCAGTCCATGACCGACGAATGTGTACCACGTCGTGCCCGGGATGTACCCATGAACCGTGCTGGCATTCTCAAAAGTTTAAAAAATGTGCTTTCCTTGATTTTTTTATTGAATTTACAAATACATTTGGCACCTCGTAAAGAACGGGTGTGAACAAAAGTGCGTCGCCCCACATGAACTGTTCCTGAATGTCGTAAGTTTCGGGCTCGCTGCGACCGAACTCAAACCAAAGCGCTCGCACAACGGTACCGCATGAAGACAGAATCATTTTTTTCGCACTTCTTCTGATCAATAAAATTGTGCAGTCAATAACCTTGCAAAGCAGCTTCGAAATGCAGACTGTACAAGTACGGCAACAAAGTGTAGCGATGTTCGTTGGCTATCCTCGTTGCGACTCCTACCGTTTTCGGCCATTGAGCCGGGTCCTGTGGTTTCATGTGAATGGCGTTGTGGTTTCTGCAAGCAAATCCATAATTTGAAATGATCATTCATCAAAATTTGGAAAAAATGAATCAAATCTACCGTGACATTGGATAGAAGGCGCCAAGTTGTTGCCAACGAAGACAGAGCTGTTCAGTTGGTTCACCATTGAAGCCACAAATGTCAGCACCCACATACGGGATACCGAACATGTTCTGAGAGAAAACATAAATAAAAGAGCACAGAAAATGTACAGAGATCATGTATGTTTATGTCACCATTTCAATCACTCCAATAATACTAGCTCTCAGATCAGCCCATTTCGAGTTGTTGTCACCCAGCCAGTGGCCACCCGCCGTGCCAGACGAAGGGAAAGTCGATCTAATGGAAAATTAAACTTTTCTCACCAAAGAATTTTCGAACCTTAAAAATTTTCGAAGAATTGTAATCCACCTCGAAATAACAATGCCTCTCCGACCGGTTGCCTTGATGAGCGCGGGTTGTGTGGCTAATGTTTCACTCCATCCGTATAAATTGTGCATCTCATAGTGTCGACGGCGATTGTGTCTGGCGCACATGCACAATGTTTTGTCGGATAGGCGTTTGGCCTTGAAATATCAGGGTGAGTTTTTGGGCCATAAATATTTCAATATTTTATCACAACTGATTGTGAAACATTTGCCAACCTTATGCCAATACACAGCCTGCGTCATGTAAGGCGGCAGGTCATACTCGTCATCCGGACAGAACAACGGCGGTGTGTTGGCGTGTGTCGGGTCGTCGAAGTACCACGGGTGTTTCTCATTGGTGCCGAAGTTGGCCGGCTCGTTCATGTCGATCCACAGACCGTCGAAATTCAACTGCGACACTCAGCGATCAACGAACAAATCAATTGTAATTGATCGATCAATCAATCAACCAGTACCAATTTATGCAATCGGCCCACTTCTCCTTCCCACCATGCAATCGTCTGATCTCTGAAGAAATCAGGGAATCCGGCATTGTTGTCGGGCCAGACTACTCCGAGCATAAAGTCCGTGTCTTTGGTTGAATTGTAGAGATTGTTTGTGTCCGGTACCTGACCGGGACTCCACCATGTGATGTAGGCCTGCATTAGGGAAGCATCACGGCTGTCATCATACGAAACAGCGCAGACAATGCTGCATTGTGAAACATCACCTTGGCTTTTGCGCCCCTCACAAACGACCCATAATCAGCAGCTATGGCTGGATCGAGGATCAGAATATTCTTCATTGTCATTCGATGCAAACGATCGATCAAAGCTGGCAAACCACTGAAGTTGCCCTGAGATGAAAAGGAAGGCGCATCTTGAATTGCAAAATTGAAATTTCGCACTGGCGTGTTATGCCTTATTTTGTTGACTGTACCCCTTCAGTGAAATCCTCCCTGTGGTCCATATAGTCGATGTCGGCATACTGTGTGTCATATGGTATACCCAATGCTCGCGTTCTATTCACTACGGATTCAATCTCGTCCGTGTTTTTATATCCATACCGACAGATCTGGAAGCCAAGCGCCCAGTACGCAGGCACAATGGGACGGCCTGCATGGTGTGGTTTCACCGTTTCAGATTTAAAAATGGGGACAATGAAAACCATGTTTGGATAGATTCAGCACCGATAGCCGTGTGATACTGCTGAATGACCAGCTCGGGCGTTGGACCCTCGAAGAAGGCCATCTGCAATTTGGGCCCGATGGCGCGATAAACAAGATGGGGGGCCGGACCGAGCGTGACTTCCTGTGCGTGCGTGTTGAACAACATGACACCTGAGCAACGAAAACCGGTTTTATGGTTGTTGAAGATCAGCCAGAATGGATACCACGATTAAAGAGTGTAACAATACAAACTCACAAACCGTGGCTTCTATTACAGTGGTCAACTCAAGTGGTCGAATCACTTCGTCAACTCACATTGTAGAGTCGTCAGCTCACCCCAAGTGCCATGTATTATTTCTCACGCTCACTCGGGGCTGCTGTGAGTTGACCAAGTGATTTGACCACTTGAGTTGACCACTGAAATATTAGCCCAAACCATGAGCTTTGCCATCTGGCTCCACGCAAATGTAGAATGGATGGACGCCGTAAAGATTCTTTCGTTGTTCAGTGTCGTACGCCGGCGCTTCGTCTCTCGCAAACATTGGCCATGTCTTGTACTGTGAGAGGTCATGCTGAAACAAAGCGTTATCATTATTTCTTTTTTGTCAACTTGGACAAGCCGTCATCCACAGAAATTGGCTGTGCATTAGGTCATCCTCAGCGAGCTCACTAGAATACTAAAACTGACCTTCAGATTTTTATGCGGATGTTCCCCGAATCCATAAACATAGGAGGAAGGCAGGAAAGTGGCGATTTGGACAAACTGATCCGAATACATCAGTCCACCGAGCTCGGTGTTCCACAGGGCTCGATTCGTGCTTTGTCTTACGACCTAAATTTAGATATTGTGTGTGATTAGATTGTCAGTCGCCTGGTTTTTTAAAATCAGATGTTCGCACTTTGAAATACGTGAATGTATCGCTGCCTTCGTGAAATTGAAAGTCAATGTCCAAGTATTGATCAGTGCGCTTTTCACCCAGGCTTGGGTCATCAGGTTTCGGTTGAAACGCAGTCGGCAAACTCGTAATGTCGTTAAATGCTCTGAAACATTACAATTGGTTTTAAAATGGATTCCGCAAATGGCTTGCCAAAATCAATTATCTTGCCCCAAATCCTGTTGATTCGGATCCTGTATGGTGACGACCAATGTCTTCGGGTAGATTTCTTTCATCAAAATCAGTTTGAGGGCATCTTTCCCATATGGACACCTTACGGTGCTCTTTGGCTTCACCAACACTCGTGGCAATGTTGTGTTTGGGGATAACTTGTATCCGGTCATCTCTGGGTAGAAGCAGGCCGGATTGTTCAGTGCGACATCTGGAAAAGTATTTATAAATTGTATGCGGCGGGTCGGTTAGAAATCCGTTACGATATGCACTCAGTAATTTTAAACACTTGGGGTCAGTGACACTTGCGCCAAGCTCAAGTGACTTTTTTGATGATATGTAGCAGTCTGCCCTCAGCGACACTCTTGACTGTGAACCCTTCTCCATAATGGATGTTTTTCAAGGCTGTTTTGATCCCCAGGCTGCGGTTAACTTCGTAATTATTACCACACTGCTTGGAGCACATTCTTTATAGTGACCGAAAAAAAGAAGGGCCACATCGTCAAGGTCAGACATGTGGCTCCGATCATCAAGTTTGACATCGACCCTGCTGTGAAGCTCTCCCATGTAGGTATACCTCTGTCCGGATCCCATGACCAGATACATGCCCTTCTCACACATTCCTGTTTGGTGGCGTTGGGCTCAGGGTGACAATCGACTCGCTGGTTGGTCGGCACTGTCGCAGAAGCAGACTCCATAATTAGTGGAATTAGGAGAAATATAAATAGGCATCGGACTAGTGAGAACATTTCTTTTTTATCTTTTTTTTAATTTGCAAGGCGGACGCAGACCAAGTAACGAAAATAAATACACCAGAAGCAGACGTGACGTGAAGAAACAATGCAATGTGTTTCTCGAGTGTTTGTCATACATAGTTTCGCAGATAACGGTGCTACTGTATCACTTTTTTTCTGAGCAACCGTCTACCTGTATCTTATCAGAAGAGGGAAGGGGAAACCAACTTTTTGAATTATCGTTTTTCGCAAGCAGTACAACTTTTAGGTACATTGCTTAAAATAACACTGCGGCTAGCTAAAATCGGTAGTATTGAGACTGTGGTTGGATACGTTTTGCACCGAATTATGTAGATTGGTCGAAAATTAGCATATACAGTACAGTATTTAGCACTCAAGCTGCAAGTGCTAGTCACACTGCATCATATCCCGGCGACTTTCTCCAATTTTCTCAGTTGTCTCATTTTATCCAATTCGTTTAATTTGTCATGCGTGACCAACGAGCGACGCCACATCTCGCGTGCGCTGTGGACTACAACCGTTCTGGAAACAGGTCCGGTATGGCAATTTGGAGGTTCGCTATCTGTCATAAGGTGTTGTGAAACATCAACGAGTCGGGCTGACGCTGCCGTA
>JASAMV010005610.1:0-39530 GCA_030248065.1 Rhynchonema sp. JSB1_4
CTCGACCACACCGGTGGAGCGCCAAGTTCGCAATTTCGTAACTCGCTTAAAAAACTTTTGGCATCAGTTCCTGGAACCGCCTGGTTCATACGCGCTTTGTATTTTCCAACTCAATGGTATCGCGACGTCATTCCATCGCCAATACGGGAACCCAAAAGTGACTGCTTGACGCGACACCGACGACCAGGTCCCCCAAGGTCCACCCCTTATATATACGCAAATGGCGAAACATTTTTGACTGTCACTATGCTTGAGGGATGAATAAAACATTGCGACTGAACGATTGTATGTGAGAATACGGGCTGAATTTGGCCATAACAGTCAACAGCAGGCATGGGGGAGGAGCGCGACGTGCACAAAAACTGTCGGTGGAGCCTCATGTGCGCAAGTATTGCGCCAACGTGACTTTGTTCAATGGAGCCCAAGGTTTGACCAAAAATTGCTGCCGGTTACATGGCAGACACAGCAGTGGAGCGCCAAGTGCAAGAAAATATTACAGCGTTCTACAAAGCTGCTCATCACATGAATAAACTATGGTCATTTATGGTGATCGGATCGGATCACACTGTGTATTCACGTCACATCAATGTGATCGGATATACTCCTTGTCGCATTGTTGTTGTTGTATCTGACCAGGTAGTCAAATCCCGTGATGTGATCGAAACGAATCGGACTTGTCCACAAACAACTGATGCAAGCGCGGCCTAAAATTTCTTTTGTATAACTGGTTGCACAATGTGCATAGCACGCGCACAGCACACAAACAGAAAAGCACGCATGAATAGGTGGGTAATGGACTGTATTATATAAAAACAATTTTACGCTGCACCGATCTAACGCAAGTCAGATGGCCCTTTCTGGTGGACACAAGTCAGATCAGAATCAGATCACATCACGTGATGTGACTACGTGGTCAGATACGATCACAATCAATCCGATTACCAAGTTTGATGTCGACCAGCATGGCTCTTTAGCATCCGTCTGCTGCCGTGAAGCGGGGGAACTGCCAGCCAGCAATGGGTTGACAATATTCCGTTGACCATCAAACACAACTGCAACGATGGGACAGCCCTCCCACACCCTAACGCCGCAAGGATTATGTCGATCGGTTTAAAATCGGCTGAGATCGAAGAGATTGAATCAGAAAAAAAACGATTTCGTGATTTCGTTACGGTTGCTGTCTGTTGAAAGTCAGGGGCACTTCCTCCTGTGACCATGAAATCGTGCTGCAAGTAGGACGCATTTAGCCAGCTGGTAGACACGCCACACAGAAGCATACGTGCAATAGAAAATGTTTCTCTGTTCAAAAACAAAAAAGACCTTCTCTTTGAAGTCGATTTCGAACCGATCGACATAATCCTAGTGGGATTTCCGATCGCGCGCATTTCGGATTGCTGAAACCATAACAGGACACATTTTAACGATGTGATTTAACGATGTCACCCTTTCACAGTGTGATCTAACTGGACTAGTGGACTTGAAGTAAAGCATTATGTTCAACCACGGCCAGGAGCTGCAATGTACAGTATAGTCCATCCACCAGCTCATGGCACTTTGTGTTGCTGCTGGCTGGTTTGTTCCCTTCCTCCACGTTCTAATGAAAGAGAAATTGAGTGTGAACGATTTTGCAAAAAAAACTGAAAAAATAATAGAATGCGTCGAAAATTATTGAATTCGATCAAATTAAAAAGTAAATTATAAATTAAAATCGATAAAACACGTCGATTTCACAAAAACAGCAATTTAGGAGCAAAAATAATTTTTTTCGGAAACTCAATTTCTCTTTCATCAGAACGTGGAGGAAGGGAACAGGTCGGCCAGCAGCATCACAAAGTGACATGAGCTGATGGACGGACTATACGCATTTCCCTGGATAATGTGGCAACGTCAGTGCTATCACCAGTGCTCACAACAGTAATTGGTTACAATTGTAAAACGTAACCGTTAGGTTGCCCAGGGCATGAGACCACAATTGAGGACTGATGCGTAATCGAACTGAAATTAGACGTCACTACATACAAAAGTCAGCTTGCTTCAATAAGTAAACTGAATAATTCGATCTAGCTACTTAAGTTGAACAACTACTGCATAGCAGGTTCGTGTGTGGTTCGATGCATGGGTGACGATTGTGATTTGACTAATTTCGCCAGGTTGCAATAAGTCTAATTACTTTCAATCGCGGCAGCTATAGTAAACCTTGCGGTCGAACGACCGAAACATTATCACACAGCCAGTATCCTCTCAATCGGAGAATCAGAAACAGCATCGCGGTACTGCTGTAATGAAACACCCAACCGTATTACAAGCTTTATTCACGTGTATTCGTCGCACAATGACCATATAAGAATTCATCAAATCTATCCTGATTTTCACGTTCAGTCACTCTTAACCACTGTGTTATTTGTGATTCTCACAAAACATTTTCATCTGAAAATAATCTAGCAGAGTTTCGCCAGTTGCGTATATACAACGGGTGGACCTCCAAAGGTGACCCGGTCGTCGGTGTCCACCGGTCGACAGGGTCACTTTTTGGGTTCCCGTATTGGCGATAGAATGACATCGCGATACCATTGAGTTGGAAAATACAAAGCACGTATGAACCAGGCGGTTCCAGAACTGATTTCAAAATGCCAAAAGGAGCCTTTTTAAGCGAGTTAAGAAATTGCGAACTTGGCGCTCCACCGGTGTGGTCGAGGGCACGTCAGGCGCCTCTCGTGTTACCGGGAGCTACTTTTGGTCAAACTTTGGGCTCCTCTGGACAAACTAACGTTGACACAATACTAGGCTAATGCGCCAAAGCCCATGCTTCTGGCCAAACTGCGTTACGTTGTGCACATGAGGCTCCACCGACAGTTTTTGTGCACGTCGCGCTCCTCCCCCATGCCTGCTGTTGACTGTTATGGCCAAATTCAGCCCGTATTCTCACATACAATCGTTCAGTCGAAATGTTTTATTCATCCCTCAAACATAGTGACAGTAAAAAATGTTTCGCCATTTGCGTATATATAAGGGGTGGACCTCCAAAGGTGACCTGGTCGTCGGTGTCCACCGGTCGACAGGGTCACTTTTTGGGTTCCCGTATTGGCGATGGAATGACATCGCGATACCATTGAGTTGGAAAATACAAAGCACGTATGAACCAGGCGGTTCCAGAACTGATTTCAAAATGCCAAAAGGAGCCTTTTTAAGCGAGTTAAGAAATTGCGAACTTGGCGCTCCACCGGTGTGGTCGAGGGCACGTCAGGCGCCTCTCGTGTTACCGGGAGCTACTTTTGGTCAAACTTTGGGCTCCTCTGGACAAACTAACGTTGACACAATACTAGGCTAATGCGCCAAAGCCCATGCTTCTGGCCAAACTGCGTTACGTTGTGCACATGAGGCTCCACCGACAGTTTTTGTGCACGTCGCGCTCCTCCCCCATGCCTGCTGTTGACTGTTATGGCCAAATTCAGCCCGTATTCTCACATACAATCGTTCAGTCGAAATGTTTTATTCATCCCTCAAACATAGTGACAGTAAAAAATGTTTCGCCATTTGCGTATATATAAGGGGTGGACCTCCAAAGGTGACCTGGTCGTCGGTGTCCACCGGTCGACAGGGTCACTTTTTGGGTTCCCGTATTGGCGATGGAATGACATCGCGATACCATTGAGTTGGAAAATACAAAGCACGTATGAACCAGGCGGTTCCAGAACTGATTTCAAAATGCCAAAAGGAGCCTTTTTAAGCGAGTTACGAAATTGCGAACTTGGCGCTCCACCGGTGTGGTCGAGCGCACGTCAGGCGCCTCTCGTGTTGCCGACAGCAACTTTTGGTTAAATTTGGGGCTCCACGCATGTTTTGGCAAGCACATGTCATCTGTGTAGGTAATAAAACTTCGCGCTCCACACCAGGGAACGAACTTGAAGCTCCTCCTTAAACTTGGAGCTCCTCTCGGCGCTACTCTCAAACTTGACGCGCCTCTCTAAACTTGGCGCTCCCCTGTCAACTTGGCGCGGAAAACATGGCGCTCCACAAAAAACATGGCGCTCCACAAAAAAACATGGCGCTCCACAAAAAAACATGGCGCTCCACAAAATCAGTCTGATTGAACATGGCGCTCCACAAAAAACATGGCGCTCCACAAAATCAGTCTGATTGAACATGGCGCTCCACAAAAACAGGGGCTCCGCAAAAAAAAAGGGGCCCCAAAAAAACACGCCCCCCCCAACGCCCACCCACCCCCCCCACCCCCCCCGCCACCCCCAAAACACCCCCCAAACCCAAACCCAACATGGCGCTCCACAAAAACAACAAACCAAAAAACCACAAAACCAGTCTGATTGAACATGGCGCTCCACAAAAACCCAACCGCCCCAACGAAACATGGCGCTCCTCAAACAAACATGGCGCTCACAAAAAAAAACACGCTCCCCCCCCCCCCCCCCCCCACATGGCGCTCACAAAATGCCATCTAAAAAAAGACGCCCCTCAAAAAAAAGGCGCCAAAAGAAGCAAGCAAAAAACATGGCGCTCCACAAAAACAGGGTCTGACTGAACAGGCGCCCGCAAAAAAACAGGCGCTCCACAAAAGAACAGGCGCTCCACAAAAAAAAGGGGCCCCCAAAAAAAAAAAGCGCCAAAAAAAAACATGGCGCCAAAACCCCGCCCCCTCCACACAAAAACATGGCGCTCCACAAAAAAACATGGCGCTCCGCAAAAACATGGCGCTCCACAAAAACAGTCTGATCGGAACATGGCGCTCCACAAAAAAACATGGCGCTCCACAAAAACGAACATGGCGCTCCGCACACGCACGCCGGCGAAAAAACATGGCGCTCCACAAAAAAACACGGCGCGCCACAAAAAAAAAGGCGCCCCACAAAAAAAAAGGCGGACCACACACACACGCAGAAACACAAAACAACGCAAACACCACACAAAAAGACGCCGCACAACAAACCCCGCCCCAACCCCCCACCCCCCCCCCCCCCGCCCCCCGCCCCAAACCCCCACCATGGCGCTCCGCAAAAAACATGGCACATGTATGGTTGGGACCAGGGTTGGATTAAAAAAAAGTAAAAATTTTTTTGTAAAAAAAATTTTTTTTTTAAAAAGTTGGTCACTTTTTTTATTTTAAAATTTTAAAAAGTAAGTCCACTTTTTTTATTATTTTTCCCCTTTTTTCGTTATTTTCTCACTTTTTTAAGGTAAAAATGTATGTTTTCATGCGTTTTATTGCTCATCATTCTCAAAAAATCGCCTGCGGCGCTTATATTTCAGTTTAAAATGGCGTTGTAATGGACTCATACAGTTCCCAGATATCGCCAACAATCGCTGCACGTAAGATATAGGACACCCCATACCGTATACTGTGCAGTTATTGAGCTATCGACGTAAGCTATCGACAGATTTCACGTACACGTTGCTCGCCTATTTGCAGTTGTGTGGATTTGCCATTTGTTGCTTTTGTCACACAACATGAGTGTGGTGTAACTCTTTATCTCTCTTCAAATTAATCCCCAAATTCACAAACAGAAGGTTGGTCGTCCCTTTGTCATATATGCCCACAGAGTTACCTTCGGGCGGGTTCTCAAAGTTATGACCAAATGGGCTAGATCGCAGGTGATCGACATAAACATGCAAGTCAGTGGAGAAGTTCTCTTTAGTGTCCCTCAAAACATACCTAAGTAACATGATTTCAGAAATTTCATTTTTCTAGAAACCAATTTTTTGGGGGTCCGGAATAAAAAAAAGTGATTTTTAAAAAAAAATTTTAAAAAGTTTTTTTTAAAAAAAAGTTCGATAATAAAAAATTTTTTTAATCCACCCATGCCCCAGACCAAAATTTTCTGTCCTGTGTATTAGAAGGCACCAAGACACCCACACCACCAGGGGAAGAGTAGGAGTTGATACTTATTGCCCATTGGATAGTATTGTTTTCGTATCACCAGTACTTGATATGCGCCTAGTTCACATTATGAAACAAAAATACCTCTACTTTTTGCTTGAGCGCAGATGGCGGAAATAAAACCTTTAAATTAAAAAAAATTGAAAAAATGGGTTGAATAAAAATTTTAATCTGGCTGTGTTCAATCGTCAGCTCAGAGATTGTGGCAATGTAAAAATTTCCAGCATAGCTTTCCATGTTCGTGTTTATAATTGTAAACTTGCACACTGCATGAATATTACAGATAATTGTTTGTACAAACCAACCAGTCGGTCGAGCAGGTCATTCCGATCTGGCATTTTCAGTGTCACCAGGTTTCCATGCTGAAGGTTGGATGTGGAGGAGTCCTCACAGCTTTTTTGTGCTTCGCTCCATTTCATGTATTTGACCACGTATGTGTAGCATTTTTCATGCTCGAAAAGTGACTTTTTCTTAGATGGAATTAGGCTTGACGATTCTTCGCACTCTCCTTTGAACTTTTCACCTTGACCGGCAACGCATGTGGTTGCGAGCGCCAGTGCGATGAGCAGCAGCAGACACTGGCAACAGGCGAGGGTCATGATGTTTGGATGGTGGGATAGAGTGTGAGGGTCTCGGTGATTGGTGAATGTCGAAATGAATGGAAAATGATTCAAATCGAACGATTATGTACATACCATTTGGGATGGGTTACGGTAGGTCTGCCCCGAACCGTACACCGTTACCTCGTGTCATTGCGTTTTCTTGAGGTTCAGCCAACATGATAGAAAACAACAGTATACGGTATTTAGGGTTAGGTTAGGTTGAGCACGGAATCCGGAACCCGCCGGAACGAATAGTGACTGTATCGGTGGTTCTACACCATTCTGTTTATGGTTACACGCCTGCTTTACAAGACACCACCGTGTTGTCCGTTGTCCCACTCTCCCTTAGCTTTGCAGCTGATGGTTGTCTTGTGGTCGAGCTCAACGCTTTTATCCTTCGTGATGTATTTGTCTTTGCACTCCACCATCACGTTGCTGATTTGATGGACGGGACGGGACGGGACGGGATTTGATGGAAAACGCATCAATTTTTGACCAAGGATATCTAATGTTCACAGAAAAGTTCCACCGCAGCCGGCATGCTCGTATCGCATCGACCTGAATTTTTCCACGTAGCCAAAATAGTCTGCATGATTACATTGTCCAACCTTTGTCGCATTCTGCCACGTTTGCCAGCATGTCATTGTTGCAATGCGCCGAATTCACGAAAGACAATGCGCGCAAGCGTTTTCGAGAATCCGATCCATTATATGGATCTACAGTGAACACGGATCCAAACACCACACTGAGCCAACAGACGCATCGGCATACGACAGTCCATTGAACGACCCAGAGAGAAAGCGAAGAAGGCAGCGGCGGAGTGTAGTTAGACTGGTGAAACATCACAGTTCAGCCAGGCAATCACGGTCGGGGCGGGTCGGAACGAACGGACAAAGTGAAAATAACAGTGACAACGCCGGTCGTGACAAAAATAGCACAAATATCTGATAGCACTACCGTTTCACAGATCGGTGGGGCTACAGTATAAAAGAAACTATGGTGCCGAAGAAGCATGCGCTGACTTATAATTTAAAAAAAACTGAGGTCCATCACTTCTTTAGGAGTCATTTTGGTCGTCAAACGAAGCGCCGCAGGCGGGATTTTGGGAAATTTGACCCAACTTAGAAAATAGTTTCAAAAATTTACGCCTCAAAAAGGCCATTTTTGGAAGAATTAGGCGATTTTATTTTTCCGAAAAGCTCGTGTTTTTTTAAATCAAAAAAAGCAGAATACCTTGCTCTTCAAAAAAAATTTTTTTAGAGATTTTTTTTAACCACTGTTTTTTTTAAACAACCCTGATGGGCACTGTGTGTGTGCGATGATTATTCAGACAGCCTGAGATTGAAACGTTATGCACGTATTTTCCAGTGATCTGTTCTGATGCCCTCAATTTTAGACGTCAACGGATCTAGCTGAAATCGCCTCATTGCTTTTATTTATTTTCACACCAATCAATGTCAAATCATCAGTGGATTACAGATTACTGCACTTCAAAATGCATCAAAGACACTTACTCCGAAAAATGAAAATCAGGCGCCAAAAAAATCTTTGCCAATTGAATCACAATTTATAAACTGTCTCTGATAATCTTGCGTTTTGAAAGAATAATTGAACTGGCCAAATATCGCGTCAAAGTGTTTCATTAAATAATTAATGTTGACAGAAATAACAGAATAAAGATCAGAAACAATTTGATCTCATCACCTGCAGATATTTTTGGTATTTTTGCACTTCGCAGTCTGGCCCTCATTCGCTTTTACTGTCATTTTTGTCCGTTCGTTCCGACCCGCCCCCGACCGTGATCGCCTGGCTGAATTGCGATGTTTCACCAGACTCACTACACTCCGCCGCTGCCTTCTTGGCTGCTTTTGGGTCATTCAACGGACTGTCGTATGCCGATGCATCTGTTGGTTCGGTGTGGTCGCCGGTCGTGGAATTGTCCGTGGGAGCAGTGGGTTGGTCACTGAAGAAAAAGATCTGCATTTTTTTCAGTTCCATTGGAACTAGGAAAAAAGAGCCTGAGCGGCTAACGGAATCTTCAACAACATCTTGCTTGCTAGCCTGCTGATGCTACGATTGGCTGGAACAAGTGTAACCGTGACAAGCTATATGACGTAGTGTGCAAGGTATATGACAATGGTGGCGTGAAGTATTCATTGTCACAGTTATCATGCGGTGACATGGCGTTTCAGCTGCCCATCCGGCAAGGCAGACACTATTCCCAGGTCGAGAACTCGAATGAGAGAAATTCCAACATTAAATTCTGAAGACAACATTGGCCAGAGCTGGAAGCCTCCTCTGTCGAAAACTTATCAATACGTAGGAGCTGATTCATGTAGGGCTCGGCCAGATTCACCCGAAACCCGAAATATAAATTTTTTCTATGTCCGTGTTTCGGGTTTTTAAAAAAGCCCGAAACCCGAATCACAAGGCATGATATTCGATGTTTCGGTTTTGCTACTAATGTCTGACGCGAAGCAATTATACTGTCAGTCGAAACATTTTCGAATATCATTGCTTTGTCTTTCGGGTTTCGGTTTTTTTTCAAAACCCGAAACACGGACATAGAAAAAGTTATGTGTCGTGTTTCGAGTTTCGGGTCCCTTGTCTTTAGCGATCTGCGCCGCATGCGCTGCTACTGCCTCCTCGCGCTCTTTGACCATCAGCGCCTCGTCCGCTCTGTCAGCAATAGTGTGCTTGATTTTATACTTTTTATTTGTCACAACAAACGGTCAATTATTTTTCTTGATGGAGGTCCTAATCTCAAGATTAAGGCATGTAGGTATGCCACATTCATTGTCGTTGTTATCATGCCCGTCGGTGACATGGCATTTCAGCTGGCTCATCCAGCAAAGCGGACAGTAGGTCGAGAACTCGAACGAGAGAAATTCTCAACATTTAAATTTTCAAAGGCAACATTGACCAGAGCTGGTATCTGTCGAAAACTTATCAATAAATAGGAGCTCATTCATTAACACACATGATCATCTAAAGTTTGTACCTACTAATCACCGAGGGTCACCAACTGTTTGGCGGCCTGAGCCTGTTTGTTGCCCCTGACGATCACAATGACGCCAGCAACGATACCGAAACAGATCAGAACGGCCAACACGACCACGATCGGCACCACGACTGACGTTGCAACTCCGCCAGACTCGTCGCCGCCCTTGCCTGAATCATGATATGGGAAGATGGGACTGTTTTGTGCCCCCTGAATTTGAATTATTATGCTATAATGAAAAAAACGACCGTGCAGATTGTAACTGGAGGTTGTTTGCTTGTTGTTCGTGATGTACCTACATACATAGCCGATGGATCACACAGGTATGTAAGCCCCCAATCAGAATAATAAAGCAGATTATCGTTTTGATGAGCAGCGATGCACATCTAATGCACTGTTCTCAACTTTCTAACTTCTATTCTACAAAACCAGAAACACAGTGTCTGTCTGCACACAGAGACGGCTCAAGGTAAACTCACTGACTGGACTGCCTGTTGATATATGTACCTAAGGCCGCGTACAGATAGAGCTGGTTCTGGTTCTGGTTTTAGTAAAAAAATTCTATGTCCGAAAACCAGAACCAGAGCCAGCTCTATCTGTACGCAAAACTGGAAATATTTCTGGCGCAATTTTTTTTATTCTATGTCAGAGAACCAGAAATATCTCCAGCTCTATCTGTACACAAAACTGGAAATATTTCTGGCGCAGTTCGAAACATTTATGTCACTAGGTTATTTGAAGAAAACGTGGTGTGTGTGTGTGCCTGCAACATTTTGTTTGATTACAGGGTGTGCCGAAATACATATACCTGGTATGAATTATTGTTTATGCCGATTTGTGATAAACTTTGGCTAATTGTTTATGATCTGTTGTGGGCGCTTTGCCAGCAATCTTCCATCGTTTGCAAACATGTTTTCAGGTATGATGTTTTCAGGTACCGCAGAATTCTAAACAAGGCCCCTAATCTGCTGCGCTATCAGAACTAAACTTTCCACTTCGATGTGTTTGTTGATGTTCTCGTCCATGCTGACGAAAGCAGGGACGCCGCTGGAGAATTTTCATTAAGGTGTTTGAGGTACTTTTTCCAAAAAACTGGTTCAAGCACAATGTGCTCAACGGAAATTCTTATGGTGTAAAAGTCGACCAATCAGCAAATAAACTCGCATTGTGCTTGAACCGATTTTTTGGAAAATATGCCTCAAACACCGTAGTGAAAATCCTCCCAGCGGCGTCTCTGCTGTCCTCAGCATGGACGAGAGAGAACATCAACAAACTGTATCGAAGTGGAGGTTTAGTTCTGATAGCGCAGCAGATTAGAGGCCTTGTTCAGAATTCTCCGGTACCTGAAAACATGTTTGCAAACGATCGAAGATTGCTGGCAAAGCGCCCACAAGCAGACCATAAAAAATTAGCCAAATTTTATCACAAATCGAAACAATGACTGCACAAACAATAATTAATACCAGGTGTGTATGTATCGGCACACCCTGTAATCAAAGAAAATGTTGCAAGCACACACACCACGTTTTTTTCATAAATAACCCAGGGACATAAATGTTTAGAACTGCGCCAGAAATATTTCCAGTTTTGCGTACAGATAGAGCTGGAGATATTTCTGGTTCTCTGACATAGAGTAAAAAATATTGCGCCAGAAATATTTCCAGTTTTGCGTACAGATAGAGCTGGCTCTGGTTCTGGTTTTCGGACATAGAATTTTTTTTAGTAAAACCAGAACCAGAACCAGCTCTATCTGTACGCGGCCTAACAGTTCCAAAATGGCAGCATCATAATTCCACCTTTGGGGCAGGCAGTCCCAGGTAAGTTCTGCCATTCCCCTCCTTCGATGCATGTGATCATCCTGCCGGTGATGAGTTCGCCCGATCTTAGCTCGGTGCTGTTGGGGGTGGTGGTCACCGCGAGGTTGTTGCCGACTGAATAGTTGTTTACGTTTATCTTACTGACTGACAACAACGGTTATATTACTACAGTCAATAATTGTGCGATCTAGTCTCATTGTGGTGATGTGACTCACTATGGTGAAACCGTCCCGTAATGACCGACAGTTTAGATCCTACCATCAGGTTTCTGTTGCACCGGCGACCGAAAACCCTCTTTGGTGAAATCCACCGGGATTGACTACATTTGGTCCCATCCAAAATCTACTGTTGGGTTCCTATGCACCACTCTGTGCGGTGAATATTCTTTGTTCGATCGGGTTCGGGTTCACTGACTTTTGACGACTTGTGGTCTTATCATCATAATGTCTCATGTCCTCTGTTTACCATCATTAATTGCACGATTTTGGGACGAACCAACTAAACAATATAGAAGGACTATAATGTACCTTCGTCACATGTCACCCTCAAATTGCTGCCTTGATGCACTGGTGGGAAGCCTTCCCCTTCCTCGGCCGTTGGTGGCTTGTGATCGATCACTTTCAGATTGAGATCGGTGATGGTGGAGGCCTTGCAATCTAAATTGGAAAGATTATCCAACCGTTAAATGCGATTTTGCATTACCATGGTGAACGGAACGTGGATTATATTCTATCGAAGTAGATAATTTTTAGGCATTTCCTAATTATGCAGAAGTATTCTGTTTCTTTCATGCTCATCTGTGCATTGTTGTGGATATACAGCAATACAATTTTGAATTCATCAAGACTACAATAGCATTCAAACAAACACGACATGGATCAGTCCAGGGTTGGATAAAAAAATTTTTATTATCGAACTTTTTCTAACTTTTTTAAATTTTTAGAATTTTTTAAGGGCGCGCCCATGTAGGCCAGGGCCAGGGCCATGAAAAATAATCTACAGCATGTCCGAGGCCCCGGCCCTGGCCTACATGGGCGCACCGACAGGGCCGGGGGCGGTGCGATACATTTTTCTGGATAGGCGACGTTATAACTATTGTCAATAATCCAACATTGGTTTCGTATATGAAGCTGTGCGTGTGTGTTCGTGTTGGGTGTGCTGTTGCCTGATGTATCAAGGGCACGAGCAAATGGTTTTTTATTTAGATTATGCATATGTATGTATTTGTTCAAGCAAATTAATATAAAGCGCTTTATTCTTAAAAACGCTGGCTGATGAAACGTCACCAGGTGAGATAAATTGTTTGAGCAACCGCAGTAAACGACATGGCTGCGCGATTTTCGAGTAACCCATATTTCAACGAATCAGCGAAAAGCGCACGTTGTGTATGTGCACGGTCAAAAGCGGACTGTATGTGTATAAATGCAGGTAGAAGTTCAGAGTTTGTTAACAAATATTTCAAACTGCAGCCCGAATTTGCAATTTACAAATTTGTGTAATCTATACCACTAAAACAGGAAGGCGTATGTATGACGGGTAGCTTTGGGTATGCTAACGGGTCTTCGGGGGGGGGGGGGGTGGCACGGCACGGGCCGGCACTGTAGCCGGGCCGTAGGCACGGGTCCCGGCTGGTCTAAAGAGAAAACACAACATAGCCACGCCCTAATCGTGTTGAAACATGGGTTGGTCTAAAATCGCATAGCCATTGCGTTTACTGCGGTTTCACAATGTCACCTGATGACGTTTCATCAGCCGATATTCTAGAATGAAGCGTTTAAAGTTACTTTGCTTGAACAAATTTGTATAATCTAAAAACAAAAGCACAAAATAACCGTGCCCTTGATAAATCAGGCAATAGCGCACCCAACGCGAACACACACGCACAGCTGCATACACGAAACCAATGTTGGATTATTGACAACCCTGCAGCTGTGATGTCGCCTGGCCAGAAAAATGTTTTGCTTATACAGTATGCCCCGGCCCCGGCCCTGTCGGTGCGCCCATGGCCTATGTAGGCCGGGGCCAGGGTCTCGGACATAGATTATTTTTCATGGCCCCGGCCACGGCCCGGCCACGGCCTACATGGGCGCGCCCTACGATTTACTGTACCTTTTTTTATTCCGGACCACAAAATTTTGGTTCTCAATGTGAAAAGTTGTCGAAAAGTCTGCTTGTAAGTACATTTGATTGTACTTGAAAATATAGCAATAGTTGATACCGACTGCTTGTGTGTTTACAAACAGGCAGTAGCGAGCAGGTGATACTTTTACGACGAGTTCGATAACGTGACAATTCGTGTTGGGGATAGTCTGCCCACCATATGTATGTATGTATGTAGCTTGTAACATGAAAAGCTAACTGACGGATTTCACAGTAAAGTTTCATGAAAACAGCTAACCCACGGTTAGTGACCTCTGGCGTTTTTGGAAAGTGGTGATTGATATTATACTTTAGGCAGATTTGTCTTTGGAAGCGCTAAATGCGCGCATCATGAAGGCTACTTAGGTCACTTAGTAAAGCCACAGACCCTCTGTGTCTACCATTGTAATGACATTCTACCGAAGCGAAATACAAGCGCCGCAGATGATTTTTCGAGAAAAACAAACAGAAATACGCATTTCACAACAAAAATCTGGCAAATAATAAAAAAAGTTGTGAAACAATAAAAAAGTGAACCTACTTTTCAGATGTTAAAAACCGAAACTTGTCTAAAAACAAAATTTTTTTAAAAATTTTTTTACTTTTTTTACCCAGCCCGGGATCAACCAATATTTTTCTTTCATCAGCGCAAATCGTAAATATATTATAATATTATCATTGTTCATAAATTAATCGATTGTAATTATGTAATTTCACTGTGCATGCGTTTGTTTCCGTCTCATATTTCTCATACAAACTTTTGTCGAGCAATGCAAGAAGCAATCGCATAGCATTCAATCACAACTTTGAATAAATCAGCGGTCACTCAATAGCTCATTTGGTCAGATAATCATAGCATAGCGCTCATGCATGTGCTTTACATCCGGCACGCACAGATAAGAGCCGAAACCCGGGACATCAAAGCTCAAACCAGAAGCGAAGGAAACGTCGTTACGTAGTAGTTTTCCGGTTTCTGGCATTAATGCGCAAAATAAGTACAGTATCGGCATGCCAAACGTTCAAAATAAATCAGTGAAAAATAATTGTTTTAAATGTCAGATTATGGTTTGAGCGAGCAGAACCAGAAGAGCGGTCAGCCAAGCCTAAGGAGACGCAAGGGTGCTGTTCTCTGGGCATCCTTCATCTGGAATCGTCCAGTTCCCTTGGTTGCACGTGATGCTTATCGGATTTTCAGGCTTTCCTTCACATGTGACATTGATTGAGATGCCGTGATAGAAGGTTGCGTTGTTCTGATCTTGTGGCATTGTTATGCCTTTTTCTTTCAGTGGTGAAACCCCCCCCCCCCTTCTCTCTTATAAAACCCCCCCCCCCCCCCCCCCCCCACCCCCCCCCCCCCCCCCCCCCCCCCCCCGGTAACGTTTCAACGGGGCGCGCGGGTTTGAATTTTTTGGTATTTCCTGTTTTGCTCCGTTTGGTCTTGTTCTGGGTCTGTTTTCGTAAAATTTTGTGGTGTACCTATGTAAAAAAATTTCCTCTTTCAGCTGTAGTAACTTTTTCGCGTTCACCAGGTAGTTCTTTTGGGTAAACTTTCACTTTTGTTAGTCGCTTCTTTTTTTGCTTCCTGCTTTTGAGACCGCCTTTTGTCCTTGTATTGTCAGCCATCTTGTTTCCCTCTTGCTCTTGCTTACCTACAGTATACCTGCTCCACAACCATTCTTCTTCATGCTTTCGTGATGTGACTGTCTGATAATGATGCGTAATTCATGTGTTCCCATTGTGTTCCTATTACTGTTATGGTGTATTTGTGTGTGTGCCGTGTGCCAAATGGTTCTTCTAGCAATTCAATCATGCAACATCAATTCAATTCGCGGCAAGTATTCCCTTGTTGCTGCCCATCTGAATACCGAACAACCGGACATTTTCGCAATCCAAGAACTCAAAATTTCGGACAAAACACCTGGTAATTTCAATGTCAACGGCTACCATCTATTCACGGCAAATCGAAACGAGAACGGCGGCGGGGTCGGTGCGTACGTCAAGCGCGAGCTAAATCCGTATCGAATCGTCACTCCACCGCTCCAAAATGGCACCGAACTCATCGCGATCTCGTACCAAGTTGGCAATCATTCGTGCGCTGTGGTGGTGGTGTACAGGTCGGAGGCAAGGTGCAAACCGGACGATTTTGTGGACGAGCTGACCAACGTTCTGGGCAATCTATCAGGAAAGTTTGACGTTTTGTCCGTTTGTGGCGATGTGAATCTCTGTGCCCTCAAGCCAGAATTCACCAAACTATCTGTTCCACTCTCTGTTTATGGTCTAACACAAGTAGTATCCCAACCCACCCACAACGGCAGACTGATAGATGTGATCTTCATGCCTACGAACATCACTTGTCAGTCTGAGGTTCTCCCTGGCATCGAAAATGTCCACGAAATGACCTCAGTTACGTTCAATCTTTCATCCCAGACCCGTTGCACAGACGACCGTCGATTCACTTGGCTGTACAAACGTGCTGATTGGGACCTCTTCCGTGCGCTGCTGGTTCGTTACAATCTGACAAGACTGGTCATGGAGTCACTGGATGTGCATGCAGCGTGGGACGCCATGTCTACTGCCATTCTTGACTGTGCCAAGGCCGCCATTCCACATCGGTTCGGAAAACGCAAACGAAACCCAGACCAGCCATGGATGACCAACAAGATCAAACGTTTGTCGAAGGCAAAAAGGAAAGTTCATAGGCAGTGGAAACAGACTGGTGACAAAAAGTTCTACCACAAGTACTACAACCTGCGCCGGACTGTCCGAAAGGAAGTCAGAAAGGCACAGGCTGGGTATTTGCATTCAAACATCACAAATCTCAGTAATCCCAAACAACTCTGGCATAGTTTTCATGACTACACGGGCAAACTGGCGTCTGAGTTGCCGCCACTCCAGACTGCTGATGGTGAGTTGGTTGCTGACAGTCAGGGTAAAGCTGAGCTGCTTGCAACCTACTTCCACAGTGTCTGGAACACCAATGGTGACCCGGTGGTGCCCAGCACGGACGTTATGTTTGACCCGTGCACCGACCACCTAGCTAATGTGTCAACCATCTTTTTCATGCTCAAACGCCTCAATCCCAACAAGTCGCCAGGCATCGATGGTGTGACCGGTCAAATGCTGAAAGAAGGTGCCCAGGCGATCGCTCCTGGATTGGCAGCTCTGGTGAACCGTATCGTAAGAACTGGCGTTTGGCCGAGTGGTTTCAAGTTGGCACTGGTTACTCCAATACCCAAAGTAACCATGTCATGCAAACCATCCGACTACCGTCCTATCTCTAAACTCCCAATCTGTAGTAAAATAGCCGAAAAACATGTCAAATCTCTGCTCCATCCCTACATTACAGCCAACATCTCAGACTTCCAGTTCGGTTTCCGTGCCAGTTGCTCCACCACGGACGCGCTGATGTGTTTCAACACGATTGTCACGAAAGGCCTCAATGAATCAGGACATGTCACTGCTGTGTATTTCGACATTGCGAAGGCTTTTGACAAAACACCCCATTCCTTGTTGTTGCAATGTTTGTCTGATGAATATGGTGTACCTGACTCTCTTGTAAAACTACTGAAATCCTATTTGACCGATCGCTCTCAAATTGTCAGCGTAGGTTCGTGTCATTCTCGGGCTTTGCCTGTTCTTTCTGGTGTTGCTCAGGGTTCTGTGCTTGGTCCTCAATTATATGGTGCGTATGCTAATTCCGCTCCAAAACTGAAATTGAGTCTGAAATTGTCTGATTGCACTGAAGTTGTATTGTTTGCCGATGATCTTGTTTTGATTCATGTCATGCGTACAGACCAATGCTGTGCTCACTTGCAGGCAGACGTGAACTCAATCACCGAGCATTTCTCATCAAAACTACTCACAATCAATCCCAACAAAACCAAAATCCAACATTTCACTCGGTCCAGTCCACTTCTGACTGCTCCCATCATTACTGTCAATGCTGAGCCTGTCACTGTTGTGCAATCACATAAATATCTTGGTGCTGTTATTGATTCCAAATTTGATATGTCTGATCACGCTACTGTTACTTGCGCTCGAGTGAAACGTAATGCTGGATATTTGAATCGTGTGTTGCTTCGTGATGTTTCATTGAATGTTCGTCGATACTTCTATGTTACATTGTTGCAATCTGTTCTCTTGTATGCCATTGAAGCCGTATATCCCACCCATAATCGTGACCGTGACTTGTTTGAGCGAACTCAAAAGTATTGTATTCGTCTGTTTCTCGGAAATTGGAATCGTGATGTTGATTATACTACCCTACTTGATTTGTTTGGTGTTCGTGCTATCAGCTCAATTGTTTTCTCTAGGCGTATGAAATTGATGCACATGTATGTCTGTGGTTTCCGTCATTTTCCTGTTGGCTTTATTGTGCTGAAAACTACTGTGTCAAATCGCAAAAGTTCTCGTTCCAATCATTCCCGTGCTGTTACGGTACCCAGATGCAAATATTCAGTCTTGTCCTCTTCACCTCTTGTATTGATGTCCAATGTGTACAACTGTTTGCCTGCTGATATTGTTGTGTCCAAATTTTCAAAATTTTGTAAATGGGTGTCCAGCGATGAAGGTGTACTGTATGTGAAAGAAAAGTCGAAATTGCATAATGTTCAGATCGTGTTGTGGTGTGGCGCGTAAACGTTATTGTGTGTGTCAGTTGCGTAACGTTGCCATTATTATATAATTGAATTATTATATTCATGCAAATGTACTCCAACTCTTTATTTTATTGGTGCCGGCTAAATTGTAAAACCCTAGGTATTCATCGTTACTGTCACGCCTCGAGCGGTTGTTGATGCTTACCCTTTTCGTGTCTGAAACGAAATAAAGTGCTACTACTACTACTACCCATGGTAGACCGCCCTTGTGGTTCTGTTACCTCGCTCTCGCCCCACGCCTAAATTCACAAGCAAGCGCGTTAGCGTGCGAGATGAGCACGCTTTTGCATTCACGGCGGCAAATTTTGGTTGAGCTGTATTTTGTCACAAGGTTGGCGCACTAATTTCGACCAGCGTAAAAGTCGTTCATCGGAGGGGGACAGCTTTACGTTGGTCGAAATTAATGCGCCAACTCAGTCAACCATAAATTGCAGCAACCGCAGCAATTACTGTACTCAGTTCAGTTCCATATGCTGCTGACAACAATTCTACACGTGGCCAAGCAACAAACACAAACTTGTCGATTGTACAGTGACAGCGAGCTGAAGGCAGAGCGCTGCAGTAATCGCCTCGCCTACGTGAATGACAGCATTTAAACATGAGTCGCCGTATCTATTCATAGCAACACAATAAATGACTTTTTAAAATAGGTGAATCTATTGTTACCCAAGTGAACCCTATTGATGAAAGCAAAACCAAAAGAGACTCCACTCCAAGCATTCAGTCCTCACCTTTGGTGCAAGCAGGCACCGTTCCGTCGACACTTTGCTTGACCGGGATCCTCCATTTGCCTCCTTCACACGTGATCTTCATTTCGACCTTCCCCTCAGCCCAACTGTATCCTTCATTGCATTTGACGGTGATCGATTCGGACTGCTTCACTGTGGTTGGGACTGGCTTGTCGGTGATGTCGAAGTGGGCGTCATTGGCGGGCAGCGGAACGGAGCACTCTGGAACAATTACATGTTACATGCTGAACGAGATGTAATACTGAAAAATAGATCATCAAGAAAAGTTCGCGGTGTACAGGGTGCTGTAATGTGTCTGGAGAATAACTAAAAAGATTGAGGTCACCAGATCTCGGTTGTGATCGACGAAAATGAGTGCAACGTATGTAAGACGGTCGATACATATGCACTTAAACGGTATAAGGGGAGCACGGTTAAAAGTTGAGCTAATAACTCGTTGGTTCGTTGACCCCTCTTTGTGGTCCGTTGACAAAAAATAAGTTTCACACACCATTGACGGCGTGTTGGCAGACAAAGTCATAACTCTTTTTCAAACAATCCTCCAGCCGAGCCTTGCTGTAGATGTAGAGCATGACGCAATCGCCGGTACCACCGCTTTCTTCTGCTTCATTTTTTGGCCACACGCTCTCATCAGCATCTCCAATTGGCGTCCCATCAGCCCACTGGTATTTTCCCTCAGGCGCTCGCTTGTCCATACCGATCCATAGCGTGTCAACGTTCTGATAGTTGGTACCATGTTAAAGGGTCCCCGCCAGTGGTTAATAAAAAAAAATTTTTATTCGAGCCCCATTTTTTAAAAAAAAATTTTTAATTCGAAAAGAATTTTTTTTATTCCAGCCAAAATCTGCCCAACACGATAAAAAATGAGCGCTCAAGTACAAAACAGGGGTATTTTTGTTACATGAGCAAGAAGATATCCATGAATCTTCGTGGTTAGCGTTACGCGAACGCGCATTTATCCGAAATCGTTCGGAACACAAGGCGTGAAGAAACACAGTTGATTAACGTAAGTACACCGGTACTTTGATTGGTCGGTTTGAACTCAGTCCAGAAAACACCGCGCTTGCGGGTGAGTGAACTTACGTAAATGAACAGTTCGGTTCATGTTCCTATACGTGACTGTGCTATGAGAACCATCTCTATTGTCTGATTAGCGGTCGCGCTATCAGGAGATTACGTCTCTACGCGTTACGTGTATCGAATAGCAAATTAGCATATTTTGCGTGTCGTAACTTTCTTGTTTTTATAATCCACGACGGGACCCGTGCCTATGGCCCGGCTACAGCACCGCGCCCGTGCCGTGCCCCCCCCCCCCCCGAAGACTCGTTAGCATTACCCAAAGCTACCCGTGAAAATTGACCCGTCCGCCCTTCCGAGGGAGGGGGCCACAGACACACAGACATACATACATACATACGTCTTCCTGTTTTGTGTATAGATACCCTGTGTGTGTAATGTATCCTTAGTCACTGCACCCCAAAACCTATATAAGCAATCTCCATTATTCATAGTTAGTCTCAAAATCTTCCGCCTACACAGTTGACCTTTGCTCTCTGTAAAAAAGCACGTTCGTCTCCGGCCAATAAATCAACGCAGATTGACTTCGTCTCACGTTGGTTTTCGTTTGTGAGTTCGTCCTATTGCATGTTATATTTACTAGACGGGACCCGTGCCTACGGCCCGGCTACAGGGCCACGCAGTGCCACCCCCCCCCCCCCAAAGACCCGTTAGCATACCCAAAGCTACCCGTGAAAATTGACCCGTCCGCACCTTCGATGGAGGGGGCCACAGACATATATACATACGTCTTCCTGTTTTAGTAGTATAGATAAACCTTGTGTACTAAACCCAACCTGACTGGATTTCCAGCTTTTGCAGAGATTTCAGATCAGGAAAACTAATCACAGATGCCGTACGACATTTGCTAGCGCAACGAGTTGTCCAAGACGAATCCGACCGCTGCTGACATGCCCCGTTCGACATCGCCCACCGTGCCTCGACGTAACGAGCTGTCCAAGACGGGTCTACGCGTCGGCACGATGGTTCGCGAGCCCCGACAGGCAGGGTTGGGTAAAAAACGTTTTTTTTCAAAAATCGTTTTTTTAAAAAACGTTTTTTTAAAACGGCCAGATGACCAAAATATGCCCCAAAAAATTGGAAAACGCTCATGTTTGGAAGAAAACGTGGTTAAATGAAGTAATTCTATGTGTTCTGAGGCAAAATAAACGGGTTTCAACCCTTTTCTAACGAGTTGTTAAGATCCCATATCAGACCCGCATCATGGGACCAACTTTGGCCGGGGTCATCATTGAAAGTCAAACTCCGTATATCGACGTATCTCGACAAAATAAAAATTGGTCGGAAATTTTTTGAAAAAATAAGACAACAAATTGATTTTCCTTGATAATCAGGGTACTTTCCCTGAAAAATCACGGAAAATCAAGGAAATTCAGGATTTAAAAAATCTAAAAACGACCCAGGCGTTTTTTTGAAAAAAAAACGTCGTTTTAAGAAAAAACGCCGTCGTTCTTTTGCCCAACCCTGCCGACAGGACGAGCTGTCCAAGACGGATCGAGCCGTCGGAGGCGCGCCACATTCAATATCTGCCAATGGTCACGAATGCCATTCGGGCAATCGGAAAGGTCAGTCGGGCAAAACGTTTAGCCTTGAGGACCCACAGGAAGAAGATCATTCGGGTCGTTTGGGCCGACTACCAAAGCAGCCCAACGATTATTCGGTCAGGGCCAGCCATCGAAACAGGCCGACGGTCATTTGGGCCAACAGTCGAGCCGAACATTCGGTCACTCGGACCAATCAGACGGCCAATCGGGCCAAACAAGCGCGTACGCTGGACGAGCGCAACGGGCGCAGCGAGTCCGCTACGATCATTCGAACACAGAGTCCGGACATATGTACGCGACGAACGCGTCAAGTCCGCACACGATACCAGTCCGAGTCTGAAGCGATCAGACCGCACGCGATTGATGTGTACACGACGTACACCTTGTCAGACCCGCCATGTCTGCCGTCGTGGCAAACGGACTGGCTCAACGAACTCAGTTTATGCAAGCTCTGGGAGCTGCATGAATCCGTGGTTGATATCGTATTCACCACGCATCGGTACATTGACCACCTTCAGAAATGGTTGTACCCAGACGAATTACCCCAGGACCAGTTGCTTGCGTCCCATATCTGGGAATATTTGGACGTGATGTCGCTCGATCAGCTTCCGCTATGCGACTTGGATAGCCGGTATACCGCCGAGGAATTCAGATTGTATGAGATCGAGACGGCGCGTTCACCGAAATCCGCCAAAACGCGCTGAATGCGCGATGACATCGGCGTGATGCTCGAGGCCAAAGTGCCGATACGAGTGCTACCATACATGTATAGTTTGTTGGCTCGCTAAACCATCGATAATCCATAGTCCGGTGGAAATCGTTCTGTCGACTATGCACGATGGAAGAGTAAGGGCGGAATTGCCCCGTGTATCCACTATTACTCATAATGTGTTCTAAGTGCATATAAAGCACAGGTGATACGAAAACCATGCTATCCAATGGTTGATGATAGGTACCAACCATAGTCAGATACGCACCCGTACCCTTCCCCAGGTGGTGCGGGTGTGATGGTATGGCTTTCTGATGTTCGGGCCGGATGGGAACTTTGGGTGAAATTGTTGCGTCTAGGTACACGACCAATGGATTCTATCTGACAGAGCGCTTTACAGACCAACATTGCTGCACCTACTACATTGTGACTTCACTATGTGCACTGCTTGTGGCTCTCTGCCCTCGTTATGTACAGATGTGACGAAACTCTGTTTATGAGTTTGCACGCAGTGATGCCACATACAGACCAGCAATAAGATCTGCTGTTGGGGCTTTTTGGAGGCAAATTTGCCAGAAGTGATCGCACGGACGAGCCCTGCCCCTGGCGCCTCGGTCTGTCTGCGAAAGCAGGGCGAAACAGACCAACATTGCTGCATTCAGTACATTAAACAAATGTTTAAAAAATCGACTTTGAAAAATCATGTTTTTGATTGTGTGGAGGAATAGCGAATTTGAACGGCCCAACACCTATGCATTTTGGGAAAAGCTAGTCCCGTTTCAAAATTGACTTCCCTTTTTCTCAGGCTTAGGCTTGGGCTTAGGCTTAGGCTTAGGCTTAGGCTTACTATTAGGCTTAGGCTTAGGCTTAGGCCAAACCTTGAGCCAACCCGTGCCCTCTATCGCGAAATCGAAAATTCGCGTTTTCTCTCTGTCAAGGCAACGGGACTAGCTTTTCCCAACATGCAACACCTATGGCAAAAAGTCGCATATTATGATGTTAAACTCAATTCCGGCAAACGTTTTTGAAATCCCCCGTACAACGTCTTTAAACCTGGTCCGCCACTATTGATATTTGAAAATTTTGGACTGTTTTTATGATCTATTACTGTTGCCGACATCGAGACGAACAAGGTTTATATTTGTGACTTTTCCATTAAGTGCCGATTTAATGCCGAAATTTATCCATAAACACCGGTTCTCGGGAACGAAATTCCAAAAAGTAGCTAGACCCCCGTTTAGTGCACTTCAGGAAGATGGTCGACTGCTTCTTATCACAAGCATACGGTAGTCACGTGATCTTGCCCATGCGTTTTGTACAGTGCTACTCTGTTTGTTAGTGCATAACACACATGTTGCAAGCGCGCGCACTGGCAGCACTGTGTAGTAGGAGCGTAAAGCCGGGAGCGTGAAGTCCCTAATACCATACTGTAAGCCTATCACAATTGGCGGCAATTCAAAATTTTGCTCCTGTCTGACGTGATTGCCAAGAAGTAGGGATCTATCTATTTTTTTTAATTTTGTTCCCGAGAACCGGTGTCCATCGATTGATTTCGATATAAAATCTGCACTAAATCAAAAAGTCATGAATATAAACCTTATTCGTCTCGATGTCGGCAACTAAATTAGCGCAAAAAAACAAACCAAAAATTTCAAATATCAATAGTGGCGGGCCAGGTAAGGCTGGTGTAGCATTATTTTGGCATGAAAATTCACACATGCAAAACGTATTCTTTACCCAACCGGAGACGTGTCACGGGGTTTCCGTTTGAGTCTCGGAGGCTCTAGTCCATAGCCTTTCCTGCATCTATTGTTGACTTGAATGACACAGCTTACCATTTGTTGAAGCAATTCAGTGAACTTCTGTTTCTCCATAGTCGGCATCACAAGCACTCCAGCAGCGAAATCATCATTGGATATGGAACGGCAGTGTTTGACAGCATAATCCCATGTGGTTTCTGGTTCCTGTTTTGCGTGGCGAGTGTAGCACATTTTATGGTAAACGGCGGTGGCAAAAATGTTGTTATCAGTAGTTTCGGTCTTAAACTTTTCACACGCCGCTTTCAACTTTTCATTCTCTTGGCCGGTGACGTGTCTGTTTGTGAGCGTGAGGACGACGAACAGCAGCAGGCATTGGCTGCAGGCGAGGATCATGATGTTTGGATGGTTGGATAGAAGGCGATATGGGTTGGCTGATTGGTGAATGTCGATGCAACGATGAATGGAATGAATAGAGAACAGCGCGAATCGAACGCTTATATAGGTACCATTTAGGTGGATTACGGTCGGTGTGCCACGAATCATACAGTAATAAGTATTGGTCGCACAATGACTATATAAGAATTGGTCAAATTTTTTTCCTGAATCGAGAAGAGGGAAAGTGACGGGGCAATGACGTTGCGTTGCGTGATCGCACACAAAACACGTTGTAAAGAGAATGTTTCAGACCTGCGGCAACGTGGTTGATCTGCTAGATTATTTTTAGCTGTAAATGTTTTGTCAAAAATACAAGTAGCATGGTGGTTAAGGTTGAACCTGGAGATCAGGGTAGATGAATTCTGATTTAGTCATTGTGCGACCAATATCATTTATTTTTTCTTTTGGCGTTCAGTTAGTTAGAGATGCCAACGTTGTAGAAACCACTGATATCTTAAAGCGGGGGTGCAATAACTGTTTTTCAGAAATCAACACCTTCTTTTTACAATGAAAATTTAAAATAGACTCCAATTCAAAAATGCCGTTTGTATCTGAAGCAGGGTTGGGCAAAAAACTTTTTTTTTCAAAAAATCGTTTTTTTAAAAAAGTTTTTTTAAAAAAACGTTTTTTTAAAACGCTCAGATGACCAAACTATGCCCCCAAAAAAATTGGAAAACGCTCATGTTGGGAAGCCAAACTCCGTATATCGACGTATCTCGACAAAGTAAAAATTGGTCGATAATTTTTTGAAAAAATGGACAAAAAATTGATTTTCCTTGATTATCAGGGTACTTTCCCTAAAAAATCAGGAAAAATCAAGGAAATTCAGGATTTAAAAAAACGAAAAACGACTCAGGCGTTTTTTTAAAAACCGTCGTTTTTTTTAGAGAAAATGTTTTGTGTGAATCACAAATAGCACCTGAATTCATGATTGTTTTGACGAATTCTTACATGATCGTTGTGCGACCAATCGCATATAGTAATCCAGCGCGTTTTTTCGTTTTGAATTTTGTAAGCGCCAGCTCGATGGATAAACACCGATACGGTATTAACTCCGTATATCGACGTATCTCGACAAAGTAAAAATTGGTCGAAAATTTTTTGAAAAAAATGGGACAAAAAATTGATTTTCCTTGATAATCAGGGTACTTTCCCTGAAAAATCAGGGAAAATCTAGGAAATTCAGGATTTAAAAAAAAACGAAAAACGACCCAGGCGTTTTTTTTAAAAAAACGTCGTTTTTTTAAGAAAAAACGCCGTCGTTTTTTTTTGCCCAACCCTGATCTGATGTCCTCTTCTGAACGTCAACGGATCCAGCGCAAACGGCCTAATTGCTTTTACTTATTTTCTTCCAATCAACGTCAAATCATCAGTGGACTGCTGCACTTCATACTGCACCACAAAAATTACTCCGAAAAATTAAAATCAGGTGCTGAAATAAATCCTTCTCAGCTGAACTGTACAGTTTACTGTTGAACAGTTGTTACAGTTGAACTGTCACTGATAATCTTGTTTTTTTGCAAGAATAATCGATCTGGTCAAATATCACGATAAAGTGTTTCATTACCCTAAGCAGAATAAACAGAAGAAATCAGAAATAGTTCTTTTGTTTACCATTTTGTTTCGTCACTCTCTTTTTGATATTTCTTGCACTTCATAGTCAGTCCTTCATTCACTTTTACTACCGTTTTTGTCCGTCCGTTCCGACCCGCCCCCGACCGTGATCGCCTGGCTAAATTGTGATGTTTCACCAGTCTCACTACTCTCCGCCGCTGCCTTCTTCGCCTTCTTTGGGTCGTTCAATGGACTGTCGTATGCCGATGCGTCTGTTGGCTCGGTGTGGTCGCCGGTCGTGGAATTGTCCGTCGGGGCAGTGGGTTGGTCCCTGAAGAAACAGATCTGTATTTTTGAATTTCAGCAAAATGAATTCAAATATCTTTCTTGAAGCAACCTTTTATCTTCATCTTTTTCCTGTTCTTCCTCCCCACCCCGTCGTTTGTGGAATCGCCGTGCGAGCACAACCAGACCGATTGCAACCGCGATGACAAACACGATCACAATGATGACCACAATTATGATCAAAGCCGTGTTCTTGGAGACATCTGCAAGAGTCAGAAAAGTTGACTGTGAGCGATCCACCCTTTAGCACTCACGGCCATTCACCTTCACAACCGCTTCCGTCTTCGCACGGGTCGTTGGTGCATTTTTGGTCTTCTGGCTTTGGATACCAATCTGGTCCTTCTTTGCCTTCATGGCAGATCACCTCTTTTTCGTTAGAGATCTCGCCATCAAAATGATGATTATCCATGCACGTCAGCTTGATCTTGGTGCCGACGTAGACGAATTTTAGGTCTCTGGTCTTGGTGTTGTTTCTCGTTTGAATTCCATTATAGTCGGTGGTTTGTGGTAGTGTTAGGTTGACACCGACTTTTGTGATCAGAGGGCACGCTAGAAGTACACAGTATGTAAGAAAATAAGGTTAAATAGCCATTATTTGTGGTCATTTGTTGCGTATATATACATTATTCACCAGCATCACACGGCACCGGTGTGTTGGCCCACTCTCCCTTAGCTTTGCAGCTGACGGTTGTTTTGTGGTCGAGCTCAACGCTTTTATCCTTCGTGATGTAATTGTCTTTGCACTGCACCATCACGTTGCTGCCTTGATGGACCGGCAGAGGTTGGCCTTCGGTAGTGGACGTGACTTTGAAGTTGAGCTGGTGGAGACGGGTGATGTTGCAATCTGGAGCAATTCTATTGTTTTTTTGAGAATTGTAAATCATCCATTATGTTGGGAATTACCTATGTGAGGTTCGGCCCAGGGGCTAACAGGTGGCAGGCAACCTAAGATCCTCTTGTGGACTGGAAGTGCGCGCCTCATGTCAGAAAAAATAATGCGCAAAATAAGATCCAGCACGTCAAACGTTCAAAATAAATCGGCCCAAGATAATTTTTAGATATCAGATTATGGTATGAGTGAGTAGAACCAGAAGAGCGGTCAGCCAAGCCTAAGGAGCCGCAAGGGTGCTGTTCTCTGGGCATCCTTCATCTGGAATCATCCAGTTCCTTCGGTTGCAGATGTTGTTTTTCGAATTTTCAGGATTTCCTTCGCATGTGACATTTATCGAGACACCATGGTAGTAGGTTGCATTGTTCCAATTTCCTGGCATTTTCAACCTGTTGTTGGTCGCATCCTCCTTGTCGCGGTCTAAAAACCCTGATCCAATACAACGCGCTCCCCGTCCACACGTTGTTTGATTCATTCACACTTTCGGCTTGGCAAACCGCTCTTAAGGTTCTGGGGATCAAACCATTGCACCAAATCAAGCCCTATGAAATTCTAGATGCGTAGTACTTGTTTTAGAGCACCAATTCGAAAATAATGCTCCTATTTTATATTCGAACAGCATAAAAAATGTTCGGTGAACAAGTGAAGCAATAGAAAACACGAATGGATAGGCGAACAAAGCAGCTACCGTATTTTTCTTCCTTGACTCAGCTAACAGCTTCCGCAAGCACGAAGACCTAGCATTCGTATAGCATTGAAATTTCAATGTGCCTCACCTTGGTCGCACGCTTTCAGCTCTGTCCATTGGCCACCCGCGCACTCGATTTCCTTTGTGACGATTCCGCTCCAGCTGTGGCCTGTGGGACACTTGACATTGAGCTTGGCGCCATTCGGACTTGGGCCTTCGGGCAACCCTTCGATTTCCACACCATCGGGCTTGGTTGGTGGATCGCAAGCTGACAACAGTAGCAACAGCTAGTGCTAAAATTGTTTTTGCAACGGAACCTTTAGAAATCTTCGCAACCCTACCGATACCTTTTGGTTTGTGTTGACAAAGGAATTCGTGTTCGAAACTGCACGGCAGTGTGTTTGACAAGCCACCAAGATCAAATGAAAATTGGACGCAGTAGCTGTACTTCGTGACAGGTTTGCCCCACAAGTCTTCTTTAACAGCCTCGCTGTCAAGCCATTTGAAGTTTTCCTTCGAAATGTCTTTAAGTGGAAGACCATCACGGTCTTCTACTGGCACTCGAGCTCCAGTCCAGATAGAGCGCATAATGGACTGCAATAGCTAATTTGCTAATCTTCGAAGCGAGTCCTGGATTTAGCCTGTTATCAATCATAGTCATACCAACATTGGTCACCAGCAAGCTCTGAAAGTCGGCACCGGGCATCTTTGGCATCGCCAGCACACCTTTGCCGAAGTCGTCAGATCTTATCGTCTCACAATGGTCTTTGGCGGCTTTCCAATTCTTTTTCTTGTCAACAAAAGAGTAGCAGAGCTTCTCATGGAAAAATGTTTTTGAAACCTTGAAGTCGGGATTGTTCATCATCTTGGCGCATTTGGCAGCCATTTGCGGATCACCAGGTTTATCTTCGTCCTGACCGGCAACGTGTGTGGCTGCAAGCGCTAGTGTGACAAACAGCAGTACACATTGGCAGCAGGCGAGGGTCATGATGCTTGGATGGTGGGATATAAGGCGATGGGTTGGGTGACAGGTGAATGCCGATGAATGAAATAAATGGAAAATGATGAAAATCTAACGTTTATATATTGTTTCTGATGGGTTAATATACTGTAGGTGCGCCACGAACCGTACACCGTAACATTGTGTCATGGCTTTTTCTTTTGAGTTGAGATTGCCAATATGATAGAAAAACAAGTACGGTATTTCAAAGGCGCTGCGCATACGATTCATTAGGACCTGAGCTTGAAACGTCAGGCACGTTGGTTCTGAGTGATGTCGCCACAGGAGGTACGTCGAAATGATTCCACCACAACTGCCCAGTTAGTTTTATTAACTAATGTTGATAATTAACGCGCCAAAAAAACTTTCTCAAAAAATTAAAATGAATGCTTATTAATCCACGTTCTGTCAACATTTCGTACAGCTTGCCAAACTGGTTTTGTCATGTTTCTCATTTCCTTTCTCGCTCATTCACTTTTACTGTCATTTCTGTCCGTTCGTTCCGACCCGCCCCCGACTGTGATCGCCTGGCTGAATTGCGATGTTTCACCAGACTCACTACTCTCCGCCGCTGCCTTCTTCGCCTTCTTTGGGTCGTTCAACGGACTGTCGTATGCCGATGCGTCTGTTGGCTCGGTGTGGTCGCCGGTCGTGGAATTGTCCGTGGGAGCAGTCGGTTGGTCACTGAAGAAACAGCAGGTCTGTGTTTCAGTTATAAATGAATTCAAATATCTTTCTTTCCAACCTTTTATCTTCATCCTTTTCCTTTTCTTCCTTCCCACCCCGTCGTTTGTGGAATCGGCGTGCGAGCACAACCAGACCGATTGCAATCGCGATGACAAACACAATCACAATGATGACCACAACTACGATCACAGCCGTGTTGTTGGAGAAATCTGCAAGAGTCAGAAAAGTTGACTGTGAGTATTCTACCTTTTAGCACTCACGGACGTTCACCTTCACAACCGCTTCCTTCTACGCACGGGTCGTTGGTGCACTTTTGGTCTTCTGGCTTTGGATCCCAACCTGCTCCTTCTTTGCCTCCTTGGCAGATCACCTCTTTTTCGGTCGATATTTCGTGTTCAAAGTGATGTTTATCTTTGCATTTCAGCTTGATCTTGGTGCCGACGTAGACGTATTTCAGGTTTTTGGTCTTGCTTGTGTTTCTCGTTTGAATTCCATCATAGTCGGTGGTTTGTGTTAGCATGAGGTTGACGCCCAGTTTGGCGATCAGAGGGCACGCTACAAGCATTAGAAAATAAGATTAATGAGCGAAAGTCCTGATCGGAGGTTCTACTCCATTTTGTTTACGATACTCACCTGCTTTACAAGGCTCCGGCTTCGGCTTCCACTCTCCTTTAGCTTTGCAGCTGATGGTTGTCTTGTGGTCGAGCTCAATGTTTTTATCGTTCGTGATGTAATTGTCTTTGCACTGCACCATCACGTTGCTGCCTTGATGGACCGGCGGAGGTTGTCCTTCGGCAGTGGATGTGACTTTGATGTTGAGCTGGTGGAGACGGGTGATGTTGCAATCTGGATCGATTTTTTTGAAAACTATAAATCATCCATCGTGTTTCGAATTGTGTGAGGTTCGGTCCAGGGGCTAACAGGTGGCCCCTCTTGCAGACTGGGTCACGTGTCACAGAAAAAATAATGCGCAAAATAAGATCCAGCATGTCAAACGTTCAAAATAAATCTGCCCAACATAATTTTTTAGATGTCAGACTATGATTTGAGCGAGCAGAACCAGAAGAGCGGTCAGCCAAGCCTAAGAAGCCGCAAGGGTGCCGTTCATTGGGCATCCTTCATCTGGAATCATCCAGTTCCTTTGATTGCACGTGATGTTTTTCAAATTTTCAGAATTTCCTTCGCATGTGACATTGATCGAGACACCATGGTACACCACATACAGTAGGTTACATTGTTTTCCAATTTCTGGCATTTTCAACCCCCTTGTTGGTCGTACCCTCCTTGTTGCAGTCTAAAAATTTCATCCAATGCAACGCGGGCCGCACCCGTTTGCTGCTCGGTTCATCCCACTTTCGGCGTGGGAAACCGCTCTTAAGGTTCTGGCCATCAACAACCATTCGCCTATTGTCGAAACTTGTGTGGTGTAGTTGAGCACATGAACTCAGCTATCAGCACTTAGTACTTTATATTCTACCCGTATGAAATAACGAAATGATATGAAGAACGATATGATCTGTTAAACAACGAAATAAAAGCACGAACATGGCGAAAAAAGCGGCTATTAATCTCCTTCCTTGACTCAGCTTTCGCAAACAAGAAAACGTCGCATTAATATTTCGTTAAAATTCCAAAGTGCCTCACCTTGATCGCACGCTTTTAGCTCTGTCCACTGGCCACCGACGCACATGATTTCCTTCGTGACGATTCCCCCCCAGCTGTAACCTTCATCACACTTAGCCGTCAGCTTCTCGCCACTCGGACTTGGGCTTTCTGACAATTCTTCGATCTTCACGCCATTGGGCTCGGTTGGTGGATTGCAAGCTGATAATAATAGCACCAGACGGTGCCCATTTATTGTAATAGAACGGCGCTTATAAAACTGTTCACAACCCTACCGATACCTTTAGGTTCGTGCTGACAAATGGATTTGAAATGAGTATCACAAGGCACTTCATCCAGCAAGCCACCAGAGGTGTACGAATTATGCAAGCAATAGCTGCCCTGCGTGACATCACGCGCCCACAAATTTTGATCAACATCGTTGCCGTCCAGCCATTTGAAGTCATCCTTTGAAACGGCGTCCAGTCCAGAGCGAGACTCTTCTGGCACTCGAGCTCCAGTCCACACGGGGACATAGATTTTCTGCGCGTGGTAGTTGATGCATATTTCAAACCCTCATTTAAATTGAAGAATTTGGGTTGCCACGAACGTTGTCTTTCAATAAGTCCTTGAAAACGGCGCGGAGCATTTTTGGCATCACCAGCACACCGTTGTCGAAGTTGTCGGATGCTATCGTCGCACAATGGTCTTTGGCGCCGGGCCATTCCATCTCGTCGTTAACAAAGGTATAGCAGAGCTTGTCATGGAAAAATGTTTTTGAAACCTTGAAGTCGGGATTGTTCATGAGCTCGGCGCATTTGCCAGTCAGTTCCGGATCACTATCTTCCTGACCAGCCACGTGTCTGTTTGTGAGGGCGAGTGCGACGAGCAGCAGCAGACATTGGCAGCAGGCGAGGGTCATGGTGTTTGGATGGTGGGATAGAAGGCGTTGGGTTTGGTAATTGGTGAATGTCGATACAATAATGAATGAAATGAATGGAAAATGATGGAAGCTGATTGATTATATACAATTTAGGATGGGCTACGGTAGATGCGCAACAAATTATACCGTAATCCAGGGCTGTTTCTTTTTCTTTTTGAATTTCGAAAGTGCCAACAAGATGGATAAACGCCAATACCGTATTTCGCACGATTGTCTAATGATTGTGGCACTGTGCACGTGAATTACCCCGGTAACTACCTGATCCTCAACTGTAAACGTCAAACGGATCAAGCGCAAACGACCCAATTACTTTTATTTGCTTCGTTCCAATCAATGTCAAATCAGCAGCAGTGCACTTCCTCTTGCGCCAAACAAGCATTACTCCGAAAAAAATGAAAATCATGCGCTGAAATAAATCCTTGTCAACTGAATTACAGTTTATGAAGTGTCACTGATAAGCTTGTCTCTTGCAAGACTGATCGGTCTGGTCAAATATCACGACAACATATTACAAAGTGTTTCATAAACCTGAGCAGAGTAAACAGAAGAAATCAGAAATAATTGCTTTGTCACCGTTTTGTTTCGTCACTCTCAGATATTTTTGACATTTTTGCACTTCATAGTCTGTTTCTCATTCACTTTTACTATTATTTTTGTCCGTGCGTTCCGAACCGCCCCCGACCGTGATCGCCTGGCTAAATTGCGATGTTTCACCAGACTCACTTCTCTCCGCCGCTGCCTTCTTCGCCTTCTCTGGGTCGTTCAACGGACTGTCGTATGCCGATGCGTCCGTTGGCTCGGTGTGGTCGCCGGTCGTGGAATTGTCCGTGGGAGCAGTCGGTTGGTCACTGAAGAAACAGATCTGTGTTTTCAGGTTCAGTTAAATGACTTTAAATATCTTTCTTTCCAACCTTTTATCTTCATCTTTCCCCTTTTCTTCCTTCCCACCCCGTCGTTTCTGGAATCGGCGTGCGAGCACAATGAGACCGATTGCAATCGCGATGACAAACACAATCACAATGATGACCACAATTATGATCACATCCATGTTGTTGGAGATATCTGCAAAGAGTCAGAAAAGTTGATGATGTGCACTTCAGTAACTCTATCACGGTCGTTCACCTTCACAAGTTTTCCGATCGTTCGCCAGCGTTTTGCTTTCTGGACACAAGCACACGGCCTGGCCATTTTCATTGCGGCAAGATTCCTCACAACCGCCATTGTTTCCGTCACTGCACGGATCGTTTGTGCACTTTTGGTGTTCTGGCTTTGGATCCCAACCTGGTCCTTCTTTGCCTTCTTGGCAGATCACCGTTTTTTCAGTCGAGATGTTGCCATCAAAATGATGCTTATCATTGCACTTCAGCTTGACCTTTGTACCGACGTAGACGAATTTCAGGTTTTTGGTCTTGCTGGTATTTCTCGTTTGAATTCCATTATAGTCGGCAGCTTGCGGTAGTGTGAGGTTGACACCGACTTTTGTGATCAGAGGGCACGCTACAAGTATAAGGAAATAAAGTTAAATAACGCGTAAGTCATTGTCCGTGGTTCATTCTATTCCATTGTACTGCATTCACCTGCTTTACAAGGCACCACAGAGTTGTCCCAAACTCCCTTATCTTCGCAGCTGACGGTTGTTTTGTGGTCGAGCTCAACGCTTTTATCCTTCGTGATGTATTTGTCTTTGCACTCCACCATCACGCTGCTGCCTTGATGGACGGGCGGAGGTTGTTCTTCGGTCGTCGTGGATGTGATCTTGAAGTTAAGCTGGCGCAGATGGGTGATGTTGCAATCTGGAACAATATTCATGTTGTGTTTTAGGACTGCATTACAGATGCATCACGTTTTGGTAATGGTATGTGTGGTTCGGTTTAGGTGCTAACAGATGACAGCTGTAAGCTCCTTTTGTTTGACGTGTTGCGAATGACTCAATAAAAATAACTTGAACTTGAACCTGAAAGTGTTGTAACGCTGTTTCAAAATACGAGGCAAACAAAGTACTGTCTGCATTGCCTACTAGCCGAAAATTAACAAGTATAAAAGTCCAGCCTAACTTCGCTCACCTTTGTCGCACGGAGTCATCTCAGCCAGAGCACTACTCTCGTCACCTTCGACCTTCCATCCACCATCCAGGCAGATGATCTTCTTTTCTTTCTCCCCTCCCCAACTGTGCCCGTTCTCACACATAACTGAAAGCGAATCTTGCACTTGGCTCGTATCGGGGACGGTTTCACCTTCGAGCAACGAGAAATGGTGCGTGACTTTTGATGGCGGTAGAGGCTTAGCGCATACTAGAAGTTAAAAATGATGTTGAAAAAGATTTATTGGTTACACTGTTTGCTATGGGAAAGTTGTTGTCGAAAGCTAATTGGAGCCTTACCCATTGCTTCGTGTTGACAGACGAATGAATAGGTCGTTTGGCAGCGTTGCTTTAGAGCGATAAAACCAACGGTAAAAGCCATACAGTCACCACCACCGCCTTCTTTTGCACCACTGACAATCGGTGAATCGGTCGGATTTGTGGTCTCCTTACTGCCGTCGACCCATTTGTAGACATTTTCGTTGGCGTCTTTACGAACACCGAGCCAAATTTGCTTGAAGAATTTCTGAAATTTGCCTGATGGCCTGCTGGATCAAAACGATTGGCTACTTCTTCACCCTATCCAAGGCTGATCCTCCGCTCCGCACTTTTCGAGGTTTCAGTGTTCTGAGGCTGTTTGTTTTGTGTCAAGCCTAATCCAAAGCCTAAATTTAAGCCTAGGCCTAAGCCTAGGCCAAAAGAAGTTAAAAAAACGAAAATTGTTTTTTCGCTATCGGGAGTCGAACCCACTACCTCTGGCATTGCAAGCTAAAGCACTGCCGCTGGGCCAAGCTGCCGACGCAGCCAGAGCCCTGAAAGGTTTTGGTCGCACAATGGCCATATAAGAATTCATCATATCAATCCTGATTTTCAAGTTCAGTCACTCTTAACCACTGTGCTCTTTGTAATTCTCACAAAACATTTTCAGCTAAAAATAATCTAGCAGATCAACCACGTTGCCGCATGTCTGAAACATTCTCTTTACCACATGCTTTGTGTGCGATCACGCAACGCAACGTCATTGCCCCGTCACTTTCCCTCTTTACGAATCAGGAAAAAAATTGACCAATTCTTATAAAGTCATTGTGCGACCAATATAATACAATCCTAATGCGCGGGCAGCTTACTGCTAGTCGCACACTCAAACGAAACGCAGAGTCAAACGCATAAAATGAGGGAGGGCGGGAATTTGAAGAGAAATGACGTCATATGACACAAGTTGAGGGTGGAGGGAGTGGAAAAAGTCGGATGAAAGTGTCCATGTCCTGGTTTTCGCGGGTTTTTTTTTGAATATGTGAGTTTGGTCAGGAAAATGTTGAATGCCTGAATCATAATTGCGCTGTTTTGAATATTTAACAAAAGTATTTTAACGTGGGTGAAGATATGGAACATTTATTTTGTAACTTTGAAATTTTACAGATTGACATTTTTAATCGCTGCGATATTTGGTTTTCTTTGCACGATGAGCGCTGATCTTGGTGGATCGATCTGTTTGAGTGGAAATTTTTTGCGGGTATTTTTTTGAATTTTGGGGTTATGATGAACTGTATTGGATGGAACTTTTTATTTTAATTTCAGAATTATCTTTGTCGTGATTTTCGACTGGCGTGTAATCCAGCGGTTCAAATTTTGGTTGGTTTTTTGGGTTTGCGGGAATATACGGGACCTGATGAAAACGGCCAAGCAATCATTGAACTTCAAAGATTGAACATCCCATATCAAAGGTACCTATCCGACGACAAATCGTACCGCCTGAGATGCCCCCAAAGGCGCCGACAACTCGTTCGACCTCATCAAATTCAATTTCGAAAGACGAGTTCGATAAACTAGTGGCAATTGTTGACCATCAAAGTGAACTGCTCGAAAATCAGAAAACATTGATTGAAAATTTACATCGGGAGCTGCTGAATTGCGACAAACAGTACGATCATATTTTGAAACTGCTGACCGAACTCGTGCCCCAAAACCGTACTTTGGGACACGCTGGTCATCCAATCAAAGAGTTCGGCGTCGAACTGCAATTGCAAAAGGACACCGAAACCGAACAGCGAAAATCGAAGGTGAACAATTTGGTTGCGTACAATTTCCCGGACAATGGCTGCGTGGTTGAGAGGAAGGACCGGGGCAATCCGGAATCGAATCCGGATTTATCAACGGTTCGCGATTGTGTCGTTCGACTGGGTGGAAATCCAGAATCAGTGACATCCGTTTTCAAACTTGGCAAATCAGGCTCCAAGGGTGCTCGACCGGTGAAAATTATTTGCGATAATTCTTGGACAAAACGTATGTTGATGTCACGGGACGGTGTGGATATGGTGCGGTCACAAACTGGCGCACCCTCCTTATGGCTGCGCCACGACCAAACCGATCTGCAGCGGTCCGTGCACAGAAAATGTGTTGCCGTTCTGGGCAAGGTTCGCGAACTGCCTGAAAACAAAAACAAGAAACTGGTTCTCCGTGATTCTGTTGATTATGGTCGTGCTGTTATCGTTGAAAAGAAAAGTGTCAATAACCGCATTTCACATGAATTCCATTGTGATCCATTTGATTTGAAGGTGCTCACCGATCTCGATTTATTGAATGTGTTGAATGATGCAAATTCTAACAAGTCTAAGAAATAGGAAGGCAGCGATGCAGTGAGGCGGGGGAGCAGCAACGGCGGCAAACATAAAAATAAAAATAAATTCAATTCTAATTTTCCAGGCCTGAAACTATAAAAAATTTTTTTTTAAACAAGTTTTTTTAAAAAAAAAATTTTTTTTTAAAAAAAAATTTTTTTTTTAAAAAGTCTCAGATTCGGGGAAATTTTACCAAATTCGCCTAAAAAACGCGCAAAATCGCAAAAAAAATGCAACTTTAATTGACAAGTCACTTTTGTGACTTGGTTTGCATCACTTATGAAGGGTGTTTACGCCATTTGGGTACGATCCAACAGTCTGTGCTTGATATGGACCGATGATTGCTGCTCTGTGGTATCGGACACAACAGTTTGTGGCCGAATAAGCAAGATTCACTCATAAACCACACAGAATTGAGAATATAAGCTCCAGAAATACTTGTCGGGCAGCTGAATCAGTCGTATATGACCGACCTGATGGGGTATGACATCGAAGTACCATGTAGTGTAGGCACATGCATACTGTGTCCCATGTATCAAGGGAAGGTATAATAACATCATTTGGGGTATCCTAGGTACCAAATACATGCCCCAAAGGTGATTTTGTGAAGAAAATTTTTCGACCCTTGAGAAAAAATGACAAAAAAATAACCCCCAAAAAGGCCATTTTTGGACGTTTTAGAACATTTTGTTCCCCCGAAAATTTTTAAAAAAAAATTTTTTTTTAAAAAAAAATTTTTTCAAAAACCTTTTTTTTGCCCAACCCTGCCTGTCAGCCAATTTTCAAGGGCCGAAAACTGAAAAGTCCAAAAAGCTGAAAAAAGATCGAAAATTTTCTGCAGAGTACTTGTTTTCACTGGTGCAGCTGGGCCGAACGGGAATGTAGGTAGATTGACGCGCCGTCCTCATGCAGTACGTAAGTTGCCGCCCCGACTGGTATAGTTGTAGGTATAATTTTTTGGCTCAGAATGGTTTAAAGTCGATATTTTTCACTGCATACAGGCGAAAAATCGCCCGTGACGCGCGAAATTAGCGTTTAAGAGTATTCTCATCAATATGTACACACAAAAATTTTTTCCCGGATGAACCCCCTAGCTCGAGCTCGGCCGGTCGGTAGTTACCGTATTGTCGGAAATAGAACCCCCCATTAATTGACCCCCCTAAATGGCTCCAAATCAAAAATAGAACCCCCCCCCGGAAAATTCCCTTCCTAATATCGCCCCATTTCTCTTACATCCTCCTCCTGCAAACTTTTGGAGACCTTTGTCAATTCCTTTAAAGGTCATGGCCCATCTTCAAAACATTAATTGACCCCTCCCCTCCCCAATTCGGTTTCATCCCTGGTCGCTCTGTAGAGGCTCAGCTGATTGTGCTGCTTGTCGCACTGGGACAGCAGTGTTGGAGCGTGGGAACGCAGTGGATATCATTTACCTAGACAGCCAAAAGGCTTTCGACACTGTCCCCCACTTGCGCTGCCAAAAAACTACAGTACTACGGTTTCCCCCGCCATTTACTCATTTGGGTATCTTCATACCTAAATGGGCGGTCACAGCGGGTTCGGGTCGGGGACGCAGTCTCTGGGTGGATTCCGGTCACCTCCGGGGTCGCCCAGGGCAGTGTTCTCGGCCCGACCCTTTTTCTCATCTACATAAAGAGTTGTCAGGTAGTACATCCAGGTACCTATCGTATCTCTACGCGAGATATCAAAATTACAGGGAAACCCGAGTGCTGCAGACCACAAAAGCCCCAGACATTAATGCGGTCATTAGTTGGCTCTCTGCAAATGGCATGGCTCTTGCCAGCCATAAGAGCGTCACAGTAAGGCTTGGGGATCGCCAAGTTCCCCCTGGTCAATTCGTGGGAATGAGCAAATTATTTCACCACCCCATGTCCGGGACTTGGGTGTCTTAATAGACCAACAAAACTTAAAGTTTGAGTCACATATTGGTAAAATTGTGGCTGACGCCAGCAGAATGGAGAAGACCATCCGCCGAAACTTTCACAGTCGAAATCGCGACTTCCTCCGAAAACTTTATCTGGCCTATGTCCGCCCTTTACTGGAATTTTCCATGTCCATTTGGTCCCCTCAAAATGTCACTTTAGCTAAAAACGTTTAAAAAATTCAACATCGGTTCACCTACTATTTACCTGGCATGCAGACACTGTCTTACCAACAGCGTTTGCATGCCCTAAATACAGACCCCCTAATTTATCGCCGGACCGTGAACGATCTTTGTGCCGTGTACAAAGTCGTTCATGGTCTCATACCTGGTGTAAGACCATAGAAATCCTTCTTTCCATCTTGTGACACCGGCCGCCCAACCCGAGGGGCACTTCCCACAGTTTGTGTCGAGTCCATGGCGCGGGTGCAGACTTGTCCGGATACTGGGCCTACTCTTTTCGTGGACCTCTCGGACAGGCTATCAGAGGGCGTCGTCTCTGCTGCCTCAATTGCGGCCTTTAAATCTAAACTAAACTCACGTGGTCGAGACGTAGTTTCTCGCCATATTTCAACAAAATTCTCAGCCGTCGTTGACTGATCTCCTCAGTCACTGGGTTGCTGCTTTTCAGATAATCATCTATATTCCGTCATCCGTTGCCGACTTTATTGCTCGTTACGTTTGTTCTCTTCATTACCAGTAGTTTGGTTGGTTGTAAATCTCGCCGGTACATTTTCTTTGTCGTTTGTTCGTCATGTTCACATTTTCGTTTATTAATACTCATGTTCACTTTTTTAGGGTTTC